>SKCR01048194.1:0-51648 GCA_019454045.1 Zanthoxylum bungeanum
AACAGTATCATTTTTTAACTGTTCCTGGTCAAGGTTTACAATTACTTGGTCAGTAAGTACACCCGCTGAGACTGGTATGTGCCGTACATTAGAATATTGGATTCCAATGGTTTCTCAATGAACCATGAGTCTCGAGAGACTCGTATAGACACGTAGGTGTTTATATCGGATAAAAACTGAACGACTCACCGAAAATTCTTAATAGAGGGTACACCAACGTCAATAAGAATCTTCTCGGGTTGAGTCAGCATAGTGATCCTCTGACTTGAGGTGGATGTATGAGGTATCCTCCATACTTTGATGGCAGTCACATCACCGATCTTTTTAGATCAGACCTCTGTCTGTTCATAGGGTGTGGACTGATCCTCAGGATATCCTGTGCGTATCAAGATAGGATTCGCCAGTTCTGTGTATAGAGCATGAGTATCCATTATGGAATTAGCAATCTGTTAAATCATGGGCCTGTGGTGCACTGTCGAAATGAGTTCTAAGTGTTATTAAGAGATTGCTAATAGAATCATAGATGAGATTATACCTATAAAGATTTGACATTTATATCTATATCTCTGGGATAATTTGGATACCTGTGACAGAAGGATTATATGTATGCATTGACCTCGACTTGTGTCGTTCAAAAAGTTTATATGTGTTCGTCATAATTTACGGGTGGGTAGATTATGGACACAAAATTGAATTTCATGACGGATATGTCTGAACCTAGAGAGTCTCACTAATGAAATATACTCGTTGAGCACTATGGGAACTTTTATGAATAATACTGATTATTTATAAGTCGTTTAATGATTAATCGAACATACATATGTTTGAGATATTTCAGACATTTTTAAATGTCAAATTGTGATATTTGATATTTATTATTAATATATATATTTTGATTATTTAATGTAATTGGTAAAACCATACTTTTCTAACATTTTATCTATGTAGGTCGATTGAAGCTTCCTAAGTCTATCTTGGTATAGCCTTATACCTGGTATATATGAAGTTTCACCCATATCTTTCATGGAGAAGTTCTTGCAAATGTAGGCTTTAACATTTTGCATCAATCCTATATCATTTCCTATGATAAGAATGTCATCTACATGTAAGAATAGAAAAACTATCATGCTCTCACTCGCTTTCTTATAAACTCATGGTTTTTCCTCGTTCTTGATGAATCCAGATAATCTAATTATCTCATCAAAATGATGATTCCAGCTTCAGGATGCATGTTTAAGTCCATAAATAGACTTTTGGAGCTTACAATAAAGTTTGAAGGCTCACTGGATACGAAACCCTCTGGTTATTCCATATAGATATCCTCCTCAATGAATCTATTAAGGAAAGTGATTTCACATCCATCTCCCATATCTCATAGTCGTGATATGCAGCAATGACTAAAAGAATCCTAATGGATTTTAGCGTGCTACCGGTGAAAAAATTTCCTTATAGTCAATCCCAGAACGTTGAGTGTAATCTTTTGCTACCAGTCGGGCTTTAAAGGTTTTCACCTTTCCATCGGGCCCTCGCTTCCTTTTGTAAACCTATTTACAACCAATAGGTTTAACTCATTCAGGAAGTTCAACTAAGTCCCAAACTTATTTGTCATGCATAGAATCCTTCTCGGATTTCATGGCTTCCTGCCATTTTCCCGAATCGACATCCAATATCGCCTATTTATACGTAGTCGGATCTTTTTCCCCCTAAATGAGAACATCAAGACTAACATTAGATGTTAAAAATAATCTCTCGGGAGACCTTGATATTCTATTCGACTAACGTAGAATCCATGTTGTAGATATTTCACCTAGTTGGATCTCTGGTTCCATAATATTGGGATCAAACTCATCAAGTTCAATCTTTCTACAATTCCCACTTTCTCTCAAAAATTCTTTTTCAAGAAAAGTGGCAAAATGATCAACAAATACATTCCGTTGCTCAAAATCGTAGAATTGATATCCCAAAAAATTTTCAGGATATCCAACGAACCTATATTTATACCTTCTGGCTGCTAGTTTATCCCATTATGCAACTCTAATGTACGCAGGACAACCCCAAATCTTTAAATACCTAAGACTTGGATTTCTACCGAACCATATCTGATATAAGATCATAGAAATAGCTTTTCGATGGAACCCTATTAATTATGTGAGCAACAGTAAGTAAAACGTAACCCCAAAGGTAATCAGGAAAATCTGTATAGCTCATCATTGATCGCACCATATCCAATTGTAACATCCCGCCTTAGCAGCAATGTTACCGGCATGAGACAGGCTAAACCCATCTCCATAAGCCTCTGATTCTAACGAAATTTCGGCATGATGTATTCGTATCATCATGCAACCTGGCCTAGAGCCAGCATCCAAATACAACATAAACATAAAATCTCGGCCTCAGGCCGGAATCACAACATCAATGAAAACCAAGGACCCAACAAATATGTGATGCAGACAAAAAGACATAAGACAACCAGGGCTCCGTGCCCGAAAGTACGTATATATAAAAAAAACTTTACAACAAAAGCATATATGCTCAGCACTTTACAGCAATACTCAAATACACGACTCGACTTCCCCAAGACTTGGTGACTGGCTGACTGCAATGCTGCTATCCGACTGCTCCGCAACTCTGAAATCCACGGTCGACCGTTTAGGTCGCCAACCTGCAAAACTCAAACACTGTAGTATAGTGAGTCATAAGACTCAGTAAGTAACTATGCTCCTACCTTGAGCAACATACACATGCAAGGTTTAAAATTTCAGTTACATATTATTCCTGGGATTTCTAAGTGATTCAAATATCCTCTATATTACCAACTCTTCATACAATCTGGTTCGTAGCAGATTAGCGAATATCCATACACTCATCTCTATCTGTTTTCTCGTAACATGCTTCTAGCTTATTCATTTGCAATCATTGCAATCATATATCATTATTAAATAAACCATACTATCATATGTACGACATATATCCTCTTTTCATTAATAATATATCGGTCATAAAAACCCTGTACACAAGCTCTTATATAATTTAAATTTTAATTCGTAACAGAACCATTTAAATTTACAACACACTTAAGATCTCATCTGTATAATAATCATAGTACATTATACTGCGTTGCTCACACACAAGTCTCACACCTTTTTCATTTTCTTAACTTCTTATCTTCTTTTACTCTACTACCTTAAGTTCAGGTAACTAATCTAAGTTACTTTCTTACCACTCTATTTAACATATCAACAATTCATCATTCATTAAATGTTTACTATGCTTATAACACACGCAACTAAGTATTAGGTCTGAGCTAACTATTTAAGTCTTACCCATTTACAAACATATTACTTGTTACTAGTCCTTTTGTTTGCTCACACATATCATTAATAGCTTCATCAAAAACTATTCCCGCTTTTGCTGCGCTACACAATTATCTCATAGATTTATTATTCATTCTTTGCTAGTTTGGTTTGGACACTAAAAACATAGTTGTCTTTCTCTCATGTTATTGAAATATCATCAAATCAGCAATATAAAACATTATTTCTATTCTCATACTGTTAGGAATCACAAACTCATACAAATAGAATCATGTTATCATACATCAATATTTTCTAAAATACTCATTGTATGTAGACATATGGTTCACATAAACTTCTGTTAAATGCTTACATGAATGTGGTCACACTATCATGCATTAACATCAACTATGTGCATCTTAGATGAATTACTAGGATACATGATTTATATGCATGATTTGTAAATCATACTCTAACATGTCATGCTTTTAGAAAATACCTTTTTCTGAGAAATTGCTTTCTGAAAATTCTTTCTGAAACTCAGTTTGGAAACCTTTTGATAAAACTTATATTTTTAAAATCATGCTTTAAATCTCTGATTTCTAAAAGTTGTTTACTAGGAATCTGAAAACTGAGAACTTTGTCTGAGAATCTTTCTTTTCTTATACTTATTTCTAAAATCGTTTTTTTTTTCTAAATTCTTTTCTGAAACTCTTTTCTGAAACTGTTTTCTGAAAACTGAAAACTGAAATTTGAAATCCTTTTTCTGAAAACCAAATCTCCGCCCGAAGGAGCATCTCCGCCCGTAGGCGCATCTCCGCCCGTAGGCGCATCTCCGCCCGTAGGCGCATCTCCGCCCAGGAATGTACCATCTGAGCGCTGAGGATCTAGGAGCGTCCCCCTAGTCCTCCACATATGCACATGTGTATAAATCCGTCAATTCCAACAATGTACAACTGAGATGGGTCAAATCCCAAATCCCGAATCCATATGAAATCCGTCAATTCCATCAGTGTCTCAAGTTACGTACTGGGGTGAGGTTTTACCTCATGCCCCGAAAAATCATAAAACCATAATCTGTAACTCAAACTGTAAAAAACAATTTCTGAAATACGGTTCTTTTCAGAAGCATTTGAAATCTTTTTTAAAACATTTGAAACTGTTGAAAATATTGTTATCGTTTGCTCAACTACTGAAAACTTAACACACACACACATGCACATGCATATATGCGTTTGTGCATTTCTCATGCTTCTTTCTACTCTAGCCATGATTTCCTCTATAATGACCTTACAATCTGCATGTTCAAATATCAACAAGATGCTTGTTCAATTCAAAACATGCTATATTTATGTTACATTCATATATATCTATATATATGCACACATTTAACCAACATAACTTAACTTACCTCTATAACTTACCATGCTGATGGCCCACAAACCATATGTTGATATTGCATAAATTATATTCATACACACAATCAAAGCTATTCTACTACATCAATCATCAAATGTAAACGAGTTCCAATAACTTAGTTCTTAAACTGATTCGCTAATTTCTAACTATTTACTGGTACTCATGGATCTCATGACGTAATCTTTTATACATTCTCATAGTATGCATATATTGCTCAATTAGGCCATTATCTCATTACATCCTTGTATCCTTACTCATGTTGCCAGTATTTTTATGTAATGCGTAATTACAAGCTTTTCTTTATAACACAAGTCCATATACGTTTATCTCATTTATAACTCTAATACGTTCTCACTTGCTATTCTGAAATAACTAGATACCTCAGATTCTCATTTTTTCGCGTTTGCGGCAAAACTTGAGGAAAAGTTTCCGCCAACGCTACGGAAGGTCTCGAACCCTCCAAACTAGTCCAAAATTACCCAATTACCCTCGCAATACCATAATTACATCATAGCTCTACTTACGATCAACTACGCTCAAACGCGCGAGAAATCCCGTTTTATCGGAATCTCGCTAATTCTACCAGATCGATCATATCTCATCTGATTCTCCCTGGATTCTACCATATTTATCGTTTTAACATATTAAAACATATTCAATTCATTTCATACAAATTCGATAAACTACGGAACTATCGAAAACATCCGAATATAAATCAAAACACTTGAAAATAACAAAATCTAAACGGAGAGTCATACCGAAATTCCAAGGCCATATTCAGACTCCCTTCGACCATACGAACGCGCTAGTGAGATCAGAATTCCGATCGGAGGTACTGTTCATATGGGTCTACTATTCATCTGAAACTTCTTCTCTCGTTTCACATGCAACCGGCCGATGTTTGGAAAATCCGTCTTAGTACACTCGTAGTACTCACCGAGGGCTTCGATTTGGCGGGTGGCACGGCTCGTGAAATGGCCCGACGAGCCGGGATCGACAAATCCAAAGTCGCGCCTCTACCTCCTCCCTGCCGCTGATCGCCGGCGAACTAGCCTAATCACCGGCCACCAACAGCTGCGGGGTGGTCGGCCCTTCGTCCTGGCTGGTCGCGCCGGCAGGCGGTGGCCGGCAGGCCGCCGGCGCGACCAGCAACCCAAACCGTGACAAAAACGTGGGGGGGGGGGTCGGGTGGAGCATTTTGGAGGGTTTTGGAAGTTTTGCAATTAAAAGAAACTTGAAGGCTTTAAATACCATACTGGATAATAACAATTAGGTCCCTGCGAAAATAATAGTTTAGCCCCTATTCTAGAACCTTTTAGAATGTCACAATTTCGGAGCCCTTCTGATGCGATTCTCGAAAAGTATTCAACACGAAAGTTGTTCGTCTCGGAAAAACGAGTCCAATCGTTTGCTCTGTTTGTGACCAAAACTACAAACTTTACGTGTTTTACGAAAATCGCGTAACTGACTTTTGATCCCACGCGTTTTCCAACGCGATGAAAATTCACGATATAATATTCCAACTCATATAACATCACTTAAACTCTTATTCTTCATCATCATCGAGCTCCGAGACTAAAACATCCGTCCTGAAAAACTTCTAGAACATTCCTGAAAATCTGGGATGTTACACCAATAAAGTACGATTTCTACGCTCAGAAATACCACTGTGTTGAGGTGTTCCGGGTGAGCTATATTGGGTAATAATTCCATTCTCCCTTAAATAATTTCTGAAGTCTTCACTCATGTATTCACCGCCTCGATCTGATTTAAGGCACTTGATGAATTTACTGGTTTATTTTTCTACTTTGTTTCAGAATATTTTGAACTTGTCAAATGTTTCTGATTTACGTCTCATCAAATAGAAATATCCATATCTAGACTTGTCATCCGTGAAAGTCATGAAGTATGTTAAACCGTCATGAGCGGCATGATTTAATGGACCACACACATCGATGTGTATTAGCTCCAATAAATCTCAGCACGATGTCCAACACTAAGAAATGGGGCCTTTGTCATCTTCCTTTAGATACATGACTCTTAAATCGGCTAAGAATCTAAGTTAAGATTTTTAATCAAACCATCTTTTACCAATTTGGATAGATGTCTAACACCTATGTGGCCCAATCTCATATGCTATAATTCAGTATTATTTAATTCAGATTTCTTATTTGTACTTTCCTCTACATTAAAAACATCTCTATATGTTTCCAAAACATAGTGACCGTTTGATAAAAAAATATTCATATTTCAATAAATAATCTTTATCATATAAATATAAAGTTCCCTCCTTAATGTTCATTTTATATCCCTCTTTATCTAATATTGGCAGTGACATAATTTGTCTAATAAGTTAGGGTATATAATAACAGTCTTGTAAATCTAATTTAAATCCATTAAGGAGATCTAGAACGATCGTTCCTATGGCTTTAACATCCAATGTCTCGCCATTATCAACTCTAAGTTGGACCTCTCCTTTATTCAGTCTTCTTTTAAACCTCATTACCTGTATGAAGTTGCAAATATGAGTATGACTGGCAGTGTCTAACACTCATCCACTATTTGCATCTAAGGCTAATGAGATGTCGATAATAGGAAAAATACAAAGCATACCGGAGGGTATTATTTTTCCTTTTAGCTCTAGACAGTCACTCTTCGAGTGTCCAAACTTCTTGCATTGTAGACATTGATTACGGTTTTGCATCTTTGCGCTTTTCGGAGTTCTTCTTTGATATATTCTTTTTCCCCATTTAGATTTTCTTTGACTTCCCAAAAGTCTTCGAAGAGCTAGCTTCACCATGGAGGTACAAAGTGGGGTTTCCTTTCCTCATATCATGCTTCACCGTGAGTAACATGTTATGAAGTTCTTCATAACTAGCTTGTATTAAGTGCATATGGAAGTTTAATACAAAGCCAGCATAAGTTCCAAGCAAAGAAAAGAGAATCAAATTACGTCCTAGCCGTTCATCAATCTCAATACCCTATTATTCCAGATATCAGATCTAGTCGATCATGTTCAAAATATGAATGCTGACAGCTCCTCTATCCTTGAGTTCAGCACAGAATAATTCTTTAGACCTTCGATATAGCTCTATCTCTTGATTTACATAGAACAACTTCTTAAGTGTTCGCATAATGCTCCAAGCATCCAGTATTTCTATGTACGATCTCAGCAAATCTGGAACCATCGATCCTAAAATGTAGGATTTCACCATAAGGTTATCATCCTTCCATCTTGCAAAAGTTTCTCGCTCTTCAGGAGTGGAGTCAGGATCGATTCAAATAGGCAGTGGATTGATAGTTACATAAGTCAACTTTTCAAACTCCAAGACAAGGCGAATGTTAATTTCCTTTTCGAAATAGTTCTTGGCTCCTTTTAGTTTATTAGTATCCAAAAGTCTCATCAATGGATTAGCGGCATCTATCTAGAAGACAATATTTTAAAACATAGCAGAATATTTTTCATTTCAAAATAATAACACTAATTGTTATGGAATTTTAAATCTATTAATGTATTCCTATTACTTTACGTAATTTCGTAATTTCCCTTTAACGAAAAAAATAGAATTTTGACTATCAAAATTTTATAGTGGGAAGTGGGATCCCATGACATTTACTCCAACCTCACGCTGTCGATGGTCTTGTCCTTTATAAATTCAATAGGTAGACCTCTAATGTCAATCACATTCATGTGACTCCTAGTTCGGTCCTGAACCGTTTCTTATCCTCACACTAGCGATGGTCTTGAATTAAGACTTATTCCATGTGTATACTTGTCAATGTGCACTAATGAGCTTTGTATATACACCCTCACAATAATGACGGTATTGGGTGACTGCGTTAACTCATCACGCTGCATATAATATTTTACCGGAGTGACCTAAATTTCGAGCACTTATACCCTTACAATAATAACGGTCTTGGATATAAGTAGTAAGAACTCATTCATCTCTGTATCAACAAGACAGACCTTCAAATAATACTCTAAAATTACTAATAGTATTACTTAAAATAAAATAATCACCTAATCATGGGAGATTTATGACAATCAAGTCATTAACATAATTAGGTCAAAGTTTTAATTTAAAACAAACAATACATATCCAATATGACTTATGCATAATTAAATTAAAATATAGAAGCATATATTCAAATACATGTCTAACATGAAACATGTGTTATTTGGTTAAGCCTTACTAGTGATACCATTCTATTGGGGAAGATGTTGAACCCTTAGGGTCGGATCGGTGTCTCGCACAGTGAAAGTGGGTCTAACCCATGGATATCTAGTATGGGTGTATTTCAAAATATTTTTATATAAAAATACATTCTATTTCGAGTCCGTGGGAAAAAAAGAGACAAAAACGGAGTCTTGAAGATCCGAAACTGGGAAAATGAAGTTTCAATAAGTATCAGATCATTACATCATGATACAGGAGTTTGGGCGTCACCACGCTTTAAAGTGCAAGAGCTGAATGTCGCAGGGTCACGATGCGAAAGGGGTTGCTGATGAGCGGAAAATATATTAAATTTACCGCCCCTTTTACTTAATATTTTGTTTAGTTTCTCGGGTTTGATGAACGTTTTGATATGTTTTAGTTTATTTTGCAGATAAAATAATATCGGGTCTCAATGAAATCATTTAGGACGAAATGTGGGTCAATTAAGGGCAATTATTGGACTTGATATATTAATTTTGGAGATTGGAAACTTGAAAGGGCGTTTTTGACAAAGTGCAGTTTTGGAAATTCCAGTTTTGCGCATTTGTCGTATTTTGGGCATAACTCTTTACTCAGATATCGGATTGAGCTGATGCAAGTGTCAGATTAAAGAAGACTCAAAGATCTACAACTTTAAAAGAGAAAATATTTTTGAATTCTGAAGATTGCATGACTGATATGGATGAACCATCCAGAAGTATGTGGTGTGTAATTATTAAAGTCATTATCAATCATTTTCAAAGTAAAATATAAATTAATAAATAATTAATAAAAATTATCAAATCACCACCAAACAAGATAAGCAATTAGTGGAGCAATTATGGATTTGGTGGAGTAATTAGTGGAGAAATTAATAATGGATTTGGTGGAGAATTTGATGGATGATTTGATGGAGGCAAAATTTTGCCTATAAATACCAAGCCATTTCATTTGTAAAATTGATACTTTCTTCTTTGAAATTCCTTAAGAATACTAAGAAGATTGTATCTTGTTTGTTTATTTACAGCTTTCAGTAATTAATTTCCGCTTTCGCATTTTCTTTTCTTTACTTTTTCAGTTTTTACTTTCCGTAATTTACTTTTACGCACAGTACTTTCCTTTCTTTACTTTTTCAGTTTTTACTTTTCAAGCAATGAGAAGGTAATTCCCCCTTGCTGGGGTAAAAGGTAAAGCTTTTATTATTGCTATTTAGATTAATCTCCCTTAATTATAATATATAAACTATTTAAAACCTGACTTAATAAGGATACCGCTATATTGACCGGTTGGTAATTAATTATAAATTGGTTTTAACCTGACTAAGTATGGATACCGCCTGGTTGGTCGGTTGGTAATTAATTATTAATTTGACTTAAACAGAATACCGCCTTTATGGCTGGTTGGTAATTATCACGCAAAGTTAATATATTATATTAAGGGAGATATCTAAAATAGTGGTAATAAAAGTTAATCATCTAACCCCAGCATTTTCTTTTATTGTACTTTTATTTTTATTTTTTTACTTTTCAGCAATTTACTTTTCAGTATTTAATTTTCAGTATTTACTTTATGTCTTTTATTTTATTTAAGTTTTTACTAGCCCTAGTTATGTGTTAGTTATCTGGGGTTGTGATGAATTCTAATATCACCGGTTTATAAGGGGTTATTTTATAGTTTGGGTAATTTAAAGGTTTACTTATTAAGTCTTAAGCTTAATGCTTCTTGTTGTCTGATCACCAATAAGATTGATGTGGTAAATCTAAAATGAACTAGACATAGGGATTTTAGGTTTCAGCCATAGACTTAATAGCCCACGATCTTCCTTGAGGATAGATAACCGTTTAATAGATTTCCTTACAGGATAGACATATACCTGTCGGGCGGGGGTAGCCATAATTGGAACTTAAACTTAATGAATCCAGATAATTTGGTTGACATAGACATATGGTCCAATTGGGTTAAACTGGGTATTTGCGTCTGACCATCGACAGAGGCTTTTGTATAATTTCGTGTTTCAGGTTAGTAAACTGATTTATTACCCAACTATAAAATAACCACTTCATCTTTTAAAAGATATTAGAATGATTCACAACCCTAGATCTTTGTGTCTTTTGTTATTTTCCTTAGTATTTTCTTTTGTCTTTTTATTTATTTATTTATTTTGCAAAACTACAATCAACCAAATCAATCAAGCAATCATTCTCTTCACCCTCAATTAGATATTTGTAAATAAATAGATTCAATAATTAATAACAACAGTAGGAATTAAGTCCTCATGGGATCGATATTTTTATACTACTTGAACGATACGTGCGCTTGTGTTATACGTGTGTGTTTACACCGGTCAGTTGCATCGCGACGCTCATAGGTCTGAAGCTCGATGTCGCGACGCTGAGGAGTCAGAGTCCCCGATGCTCCCCGGGAAGTGAGCATTTTTCCTATTTCAAACCAATACTAAACACTTCCAATTTTCTCTGAATACTTCAAATACACCTAAAATCAAATTTTAGCTTATAACCACCATCAACACATGTTATACAACTAGCATACATTTATTCTAAAAACTTATATGCATTTGTTCGAATCAAAACACAAATCAATTTAGATTCCCACTATGAAATATCTCATGAACAATTCTAGTTCACCTAAAGGTGGTCAAGTAATTCTAGAATAGTAGTCATAGCTCTAAGCTTTAATCTAGAAATCTAGAGATCTAAAATCTAATTAATTTATTCCACGTCCAACATGAACATTTTTGACCTAATTAACAAGCATATTGTGTTTATATTTTCAAAACATTCTAACACAATTATTTGCCTTATTTCATTATGCTATGTAATCATGCATCCAATATATAATTCATCATTATTTGTCTTACTAATGAAAAATTCACTAATAAGAAAATAGCTTAAGATAAGTAAATCCTCTTGTTTATAACACTTGTACACTAAGTCTGAAAGCACATGAGTAATCTAGGATAAACAGACTTTACAATATGCGATTTAAATGAAAGGTTTTGATAAATTAATAATACATCACATATTTCATAATAAATAATTATGTTTACATTACATAAAAGCTCTATGGCATATATCCAACACACCAGTTAACTCCCTTCGATGAGACAAGTGCGTGGATATATAATTTGACTATTGAAAGTTGTTGGATCGTTATTGCGAGATTATCGTATCGTAAGTATACGCTGTCAAGTTTTAGTAAAATATAAGTAAAAGTGTCGAACCCACAAGGATTGAAATCAAATTCTTATTAAGTACTAAAATTAATAAACTTAACTTTATTTAGAAAACATGTTAAATTAAAACTAAATTAAAACTAAAAACTAAATAAGCAAGGAGTCAAAATGTATAATTAAGAAAGATCAAAATAAGATAAATTCTATAGTCTGATTTCACCTTGCTATCCCCCATGTATTTTTTATGACAATCAATTATTACTTAATTTCTTACTTTATAATCCAAGAATCCGAAATTATTTTACTCCCTCTCCCCAGTGCTGAGTGAAAATATTAACAATTACTGACTTCGAAATCCCTATAAAAATTTAGTAATTAACGACTCATTACGCTCTATGATTCATTGTTAACGAATTCAAAAGAATTATAGGTCCTCCCGAACTCTATAAATTTCCTAGGTTATATTTTCTAGATCCTATCAAAAGTCTTTCTCCTGAATGATAGATTCTAAACATGAAACCATCTAATTTATAGCCAACAATCCAAAAGCACTAAACACAAGAAAATATAAATAAATTGAATTAAAATTTCATAATTAATTTTGGCAATAAAACACATAGGTTCCAGCATAGGCTACATCATCCTCTAGAATAATAAAAGTAGTTCATGATTAAATAGAAAAACAATGAAAATAGGATCAAAAATATATCGAACATCATTAGAGTTTGAAGGAAGAAACTAGAAGATAAAACTCAAATCGAATCCATTCATTTTCGAATGTTATCTCCTTCAACTCATCTTCTTGCTCTTCAATTTTGTCCTTGGATCTCTCTAAATTATTTGTTTTGAACTCTCTTATTGTGCTTTTTTCCTATGGTTTTGGACGCAATTATGTATTTATAGGGAAGTCCTGGAGTCATTCTGCTTGTAGAAAACAAACTTTTTATGATTCTTAAAAGCTTATGGGGTGTCACGATGCCAGAAATGGAGTCGCGACGCCTGTTTCTCGGGAAAAATATGGTGAATTCTTCATGCATGAGCGTCACGCCACCTCATCTGCCAGGATGAGTGGTTTTTATATTTTTCCTTCCCTACATGTTTCCTTTGCATCCTTAAGCTCCCAAAACACTTCCATTGCCCCAAGATCCATGCTATAATGCTTCCTATAAATAAAACATAAAACAAACTATGAAACATGTAAAACGACACGAAACCTAACAAAATAATAAGCTAAGTATGAATCAATATGTGGGTATAAACACACTTATCAAACACCTTTAAACTTAAGATTTTGATAATCCCGAGTAAAATACTAAATAAAAATTAAATAAAAATAAACAAATAAAATTAACTAAATTAACTAGGCCACTTGCGTAGGGACCAAAATTGTATTTAGCGTGTGCAACAAGCCTTTAAACCCCTGAGCGGTCCTAGTGGAAGAGTTATAGTCTCATGGGGGCTTACAACGATGACATTGTGGGAGCAAAGCGGGGTTTACCGCTATACCTATGATGCTCGGTGACCACGATATTATTGGGCTCATAGCCCGTAGAGAGTATGGAGTAGCCCGTGGGGGACTAAACTGGAGAATAAAGGAGTCGCCACACAGTGTGAACTGGGAAAAAGTTTAAAGCCGCACTCACCCCTCACAAGGGAAGACCTCAAACCGTTGGGTTCAGAATGGTCCCTTACTTATGTCAGTATAATGGTCGAGTTCACACAATGGTATAGCCAAGTCTTAATGCAATTCAAACATAAAAGCGAATAAGAATGTAATAACATACCCAAACAAAATAATAATCCCAATAACGATGTTCCAAAGCATATTAAATTAAGAAGTACAAGATGCAATAACGAAAATCAATCAAAAGTGGGAAAAATGTCAATAAATAAATAGTAAACAAACTGAGGTTAATCATGTATTTATGAATATTTCCCGAGTGGCAAGTGGAGTTGTACCCCAAGTACAAACCGCACTACCGTCCCTTTGGATTCGGTAACGAAATTTACGTCTGGATTTCCATCCAATATACCGCAAGGAATAAAACACACATAAACATTAATGCAATGTAAATAAAAAATAGACATGAAATAATATAATAATACATATGCAGATAATCACCAACATGAACAAATAAAATAAAGGCGAAATAATAAAATATTAAATAAATAAAAAGATAAATAACAAACGAAATACGAAATAATAAAATAACGATGAAAGTGAATAAATAAATGCAAAGATAAATAACAAAATGCCAAAGAGGAGATGTAGCTAAAGATTTGGCTGTTTTTGATATAAGACTTCGCATACCCGGATGGACGTATTTCACGTCCAGCTAGGCATACATCATTCAGAACTATGAAAATAAATGTGGTAAGAGTGCCCTCAGGTCTTACCTCTTACGTTGCTTTTTAGGCCGTCGCTGGAAGGATTATTGGATACTATTCATGCCATTTCTGCTTTGCTATTTGTTGTTTGTTATTTGCTGCTGTTTGTTGTTTCATTGCTACTATTTGTTGTTTTCTATTTGCTCTTTGCTGGTTACTGTTTTGCTGTTTGTTATTTTGCTATTTTTATTGTTTCACTATTTTTAATTCTTTTTACTATTTTGGATGTGTTTTGTTTGTGTTTTGGTTTCATGGTTTTAGATGTGTTTTTGGTGATGGTGGTTGGTTTCTGTTTTGGTTTCGGTGATAGCTTCAAAAAGAAGAAGATAAGAGCTCTAGGGTTTTTTTGTTTGTGATTTATGTCCAAAGCCTCCTCACTTTGATGATTTACGCTCTCTTTGATAATGATTTAGAGGGTTCTCTAAACAAGGAAACAAATCATGTTGATCTGGGGAATTTATTTTGGGAACGAATCTCATAAATTTGGTGAGGAGGAAATCAAATCTTGTTAATTGGAAAGGATGAGATTTCACATCTTGTTAAATTGGAAAATATTGATGAGGGAATTTGCATATGCGAATTGCATGGGATTTTATCTATTTGGGAAGATTTGGGCGTGCATGGGAGGTTTTGGGCCGTGTGTGGTGTTAGGTGTGGGCGTATAGATGGATTTAGGCCGAGGCTGGGTTGATGGGCCGAGGCTAAGGTTTGAAACAGAATCCGAGGTTGGCTAGTGAGTTTGAATCTGATAAGGTGTTAATTTTAGAGATTTTCCTTCCTTCCGGCTGTCGTTTTTCACAACTTCCATAACTTTTCAGGTAATGCCTTCATACGAGGCTCATGATCAGGCTCATGCAAAAATAAAATGTCTATAGTCGCCCCCACTTTGATGGGGGTTATGCACTGTGTGACAGTGACAATCTTATCAAAGTCATGCATGTATTTTTACTTAACTAGTTCGTTGGATGTTGCCAGACTTACCTGTTGTTTCGGTTATTTTGTGAGATGTTCGATCTATAAGGTTCATTCCTGAAACAAGTTTCGTGTGAAATGCTTTTGGGATTTGTTCCCGAACTGAGTTGATTTGATGGCGAGGTGCTTCGACCCCTAGGCTTTATTCCCGAACCATGCTAGGTGTGAGATGCTTCGATCTCTGGGCTTTATTCCAAAACTGTGATGAGTAGATTGTGAGGTGCTTCGACCCCTGGCCTTTATTCCCGAACCATGCTGGGTGTGAGATGTTTTGATCTCTGGCTTTATTCCTGAACTATGTTGAATTGATGGCGAGGTGCTTCGACCTCTGGGCTTTATTCCTGAACCATGCTAGGTGTGAGATGTTTCGATCTTTAGGCTTTATTCCCGAACTGAGTTAAGTTAATGGCGAGGTGCTTCGATCCTTGGACTTTATTCCCCAACCATACTGGGTGTGAGATGCTTAGATCTCTGGGCTTTATTCCCGAACTGAGTTGAGTTGATGGCGAGGTACTTCGACCTCTCGGCTTTATTCCCGAACTATGCTGGGTGTGAGATTCTTCGATCTCAAGACTTTATTCCCAAACTGTGCTGAGTTGATGGCGAGGTGCTTCGACCTCTGGGCTTTATTCTCGAACCATGCTGAGTGTGAGATGCTTCGATCTCTGGTTCTTATTCCCGAAAATAGTTGAGTTGATGGCGAGGTGCTTCGACCCCTGGGCTTTATTCCCGAACTATGCTGGGTGTGAGATGCTTCGATCTCTGGGATTTATTCCTGAACTATGCTGAATTGATGGCGAGGTGCTTCGACCTATGGGCTTTATTCCCGAACCATGCTGGGTGTGAGATGCTTCGATCTTTGGGCTTTATTCCCGAACTGAGTTGAGTTAATGGCGAAGTGATTCGACCCTTGGACTTTATTCCTCAACCATGCTGGGTATGAGATGCTTCGATCTCTGGGCTTTATTTCCGAACTGAGTTGAGTTGATGGCGAGGTGTTTCGACCTCGGCTTTATTCCCGAACCATGCTGGGTGTGAGATGCTTAGATCTCAAGACTTTATTCCCAAATTGGGCTGAGTTGATGGCGAGGTGCTTCGACCTATGGGCTTTATTCTCGAACCATGCTGAGTGTGAGATGCTTCTATCTCTAGGCCTTATTCCCGAACAGAGTTGAGTTGATGGCGAGGTGCTTCAACCTCTGGGCTTTATTCCCGAACCATGCTTCGATTTTTGGGTTTTTTTCTTGAACTGTGCTGAGTTGATGGCGAGGTGCTTTGACCTCTGGGCTCTATTCCTGAACCATGCTGGGTATGAGATGCTTTGATCTCTGGGCTTTATTCTTGAACTAAGTTGAGTTAATGGCAGGGTGCTTCGACCTCTGGGCGTTATTCCCGAACCATGCTGAGTGTGAGATGCTTCGATCTCCGGACTTTATTCCCGAACTGTGCTGAGTTGATGGCGAGGTGCTTCGACCTCTGTGATTTATTCCCAAACCATGTTGGGTGTGAGATGCTTCGATCTCTGGGCTTTATTCCTGAACTGAGTTGATTTAATGGAGAGGTGCTTTGACCTCTGGGCGTTATTCCCGAACCATGCTGAGTGTGAGATGCTTCGATCTCTGGGCTTTATTCCTGAACTATGTTGAGTTAATGGTGAGGTGCTTCGACATCTAGGATTTATTCCCAAACCATGCGGAGTGTGAGATGCTTCGATCCTTGAGGCGCTTCGATCTCTGGGATTCATTCCCGAATTTTGGTTCATCTACGTGACTTTTCGTTCCACTGGGGATTTTTTCCATGATGATGAGGTGCTTCGACCTCTGGGATTCATTCCCAAATTATTGACGACGTGGGTCTTGACCCTAGGATTCATTCCCAAAATTGTCGATAATATGGGCCTCGATCCTGGGATTCATTCCCAAAACTATTGATAATGTGGGCCTCGACCTTAGGATTCATTTTGATTTTCCTCTATTCCTCTCCATTCTTGGAGTTACATGTCCTCGCCGCTTTTTTCTCAAAACCTGCAAATACAAAACAAAAATTATATGTATGCGACATGTATACATGTATGCATGGATGCATTCTCTATTCCGATGGGTTTTCTTTGTCCTATTGGCTTGATGTCATCTTCGGTTAGGCATTTCTTGCGCTAGAGGGTTTTCCCTCATCCCTTTAGGGATCCTCCTGGCCTTTGGTGCCCTTTTTTCTATGAAAAGTCTTTGGTCGCCCCCTTGGCCTGCTTACAATTTCCTTCTGCCTATTCTCCTCCAATGATTGCTCAGTTCTCTTTAGTCTCATAGCTCAAGATCCCGTTATGTCCCTTATTCGCGGGGTGGTAGACAGTTCATCCCCATATTTGGCTCAGCTTTCTACTCTTCACTACCCTCATCGAGTTATAGTGGATTACGCCTTTTTGAAAACGGCCTCATCCTTTTGGGATACTGAAAAACACGTCTTCTGATTCCCAGGTTTAGAAATATGCCCTCTCCTTAAGGAGTTTGCTGCCATTCTCAGCTTGCATTTTTCTCTGACTACTCTTATTGGATACTGAAAATCATATCTTTTGATTCCCGATACTTTTTTTTGCTGTCCTGGAAAAGATATTGTCTTGTGCTTCGTCCATTGAGTTGCAGGTTCATTCTACCTTTTGCCTAAGATGTCCTTTCAGATTTTCAACTTAGCGGATTGCTCTATCTGGCCTGAGTCGCCTTTTAGGTTTTCAACTCAACGAGCAAAAAAAATTTTGTCCTTTTTTTCTCTTTTTTTTCCAGATCTGTCTCATTCTCGAGGCTCTTTGCTTATCCTCATTCCCGAGGTTGTTCACCATTCTAGGAGTTCTTCTCCATTCCTGGAGTTCCTCTCAATTCTTGGAGTTCTTCTCCTAGATCTCCTGACATTTGTCCAACATCTAAGAAACAAAAACGTGATTTATAATTACTTGACTCTAATCCTTCCCGGTTAGCTGGAATTTATACAATCTATGAACGTCTTGAACATTTATTTCAATAAAGACGCTTGCATTACTTCTTATTACATATGTAGGAAATAAACTGCACTGCAAAGGTACCACTATCGCTAAATGTTCCTCACGGATTTTACAATTAGCCATTTTTCTTACTCACTCATGCTCTATTTTTTGCTTGGGCTATCCTTTATGGATTTTCAACCCAACGAGCCTCTCTATTTTTTCTTTTCTTTTCTTTTTTACTTTTTGTTATGCAAAGTATTATTTCAGTCTGTCCACGTTGATGGGCTCGGTGAACTCGTTCCCTTCCAAATCTGACAGTCTCACTGCCCCATTCCCCATCACCTTCTTGACTAGGTAGGGCCCTTCCCCATTGGGCCTGAACTTTTCCCTTGGGTCCATTATCAGTGGCTTCGATTGCTTGAGTACTAGATCACCTACCCTAATCTTGGTGGGATGCACTTTTTTATTGAATGCTCGGGACAAATGTTTCTGGTATAGCTGCATGTGGTATGAGGCCTTTATCCTTTTCTCATCCGTAATGCTAGCTGTTCGAACCTCTGCGAGGCCCATTCCTGCTTAGGCAATTCTGCCTCTGCTAATACCCGTATTGAATGTATCTCTATTCCTACTGGTAACACTGCATGTACCATCATCACCCCCAGCGCTTCGGGTTCTATGACCAAATACAACGCCAAGGGTTTGCCCGGCCTTGGGGTTTTCAAAACGGATGGTTTATCCAAGTATTCTTTGATTTTTTTCAAAGCTTCTTAACATTGTCCATTCCACTCCACAGGCTGGTCCTTCCTTAATATCTTGAAGATGGGCTCACATACTAATGGTAGTGTAGACATTGCATTTTTGCATATCAGCCCGATGATGAGTCTCGTATGGAGGCACTACCTCTTTAGTCATGAAATTCGCGGGAAACGGACGTTGGAAGGGTAAAGTTGGAAATTAGCATTCGGTCGGATTTAACTCGTTTGTTTCGCTTCAGGTTCGTTTGTTGGACCTCTATTTTAAAACACATCTCACAAATTAAATAATTAAAACATTTAAAACACATCTCACAAATTAAATTAAAACAAATAAATTAAACTTCAAATTAAATTAAATTAAATAACGTTCATAAATTAAATTAAACAAATTAAATTAAACAAATTAAATTAAACTTAAATTAAATTAATTTAAAACACATTAAATTAACTTCCTAAATTAAATTAAATCCATTTCCTAAAAACATAAATCACATCCCTTAATTAAAGATTTTCCCTATCACATTTTAATTAAAAATATATCCCAATTAATACACAAATCTCCCTTTCCTAACCAAATAAGAATTACCCATCCCCTAACCTATAAAAAGAACCATTCACCCCTTTACCAAACCCCGGCTGGCTGGCTCATTCACTCCTCTCTCACGGAGCCATAATACAAACCCTAGAAACACCATGCAAACCATTCTCAAAACCCATGACTAAACCCTAAATCCAGGTCCATGCATCTCACGGCCACTCTCTCATAATCTCTATTCAACGTATAACCCTCTCTCCTCTCTCATAATCTTCACGCCAAAGTCACAAACGTCCCTCAGCACAAGCCAAAAACGTCCGTCAGCGCATCACCAAATCTTCCTCATCGCAAGCCATCCCAGAAACCCTCAACGCCGCCTGCCCCTTGCCCTTTTACCTCACGCCCCCTCAACCTAAGCAAACGCCATTAGCCACAAACCCTTTAATCACGCATCAGCCATAGCCCTCACCCCTCACGCCCAGCGCAGCCATACGCACTGACCAAGTACATTCACGCCACTGACCAGCCCGCCTATACACCACTCACAGCCAACTTCACGTAGTCTGCCTTCATCACGTACGCTACACTCAAAGTCTCCCTCAAAGCCACACAACACGCACACTCACTGTACCATAAACCATCTTCACGCCACTCACTGCCCCTTGCCTTAACCACGCCCTCAACTCACGCACTGCTTAGCCCCCTGCACCACACGCATACTGCCCACTAAACTGTCCAGCTTGCCGCATAATTAACCCCTGAAAATACCCCCCAAACAGCCCCAAAACTGCAATGACAACTATCCAGAAATTCCCCCAGAAATCACCAAAAAACAGCAACTTAAACCCCTTAAAATCGCACCAAAACAGTCCCCTAAATTACCAATAAACAGTGACCAGAAAATACAGTGAAAACAGCAGTGAAACGGAGTGAAAGCAACGACCCGAATAGCGAAACAGCGAGGAAAATATTGGATTAACAAATCGGAAAAGTAGCGGATCAATCACCCTTCCAACGGACGTGTAACGCCCTTTCTGGAGACGACAAAAGAGGTTAGACCTGAGGGCACCCTTTTATTTATTATCTTTCATTTATTTTATTTATTTTTAAAGTATTATTGCATGAGAGTCGTTTGAGACATGATGTGATTGTTGGATGGGCGGAACGTGTGCTCCCGTTTGTGGTATATAGGATGGAAACCCGGACGTAAATTCCGTAGCCGAATCCGAATGGACGATAGTGCGGTTTGTACTCGGGATACAACGCCACGTACCACTTAAGAGACATACATTTCGTTCCATCCAAACTTGTATTTGAGCATGTGATAGTTCCTAAGTTGTTTTATTTATTAATTTAAGCATGATTTAGCTTAGTTTATTATTTATTGTCAAAGTATGATAATGTTATTTTTATGCATGATAGGTTGTTTAGTTTATGTTTACATTCAAATAGTTACTTGTTTATTTCAATTGAATGATTCGATATGCTCGTTGTGTTCTATTGTGTGTTTATCGTTTAATGATTTACTTTCAAGCATGCAAACTTAGATTAGGAGTTAGCTGGATGAAAGCATGTTAGATCTAAGTACACTTTGAGCATGATTATTGAGTAGACTCGGTTGATTAATTGCACAAATTATATCATCACAAGTGACGTAAGTAAGGGACCATTCCGAACCCAACGGTTTGAGGTCTTCCCTTGCGAGGGGTGAGTGCGGCCTTAAATCTTTGTCCCGGTTCACACCGGGTGGCGACTCCATGTTATTTCGTACTTCCCAACTAGGCCGCGAGCCTAGAACAGCGTCGTCAAGTTCTGTTGTCTACAGTCTGGCGACTCCACTGGGGATAGAGAATCGGCCTCGAAATCATGTCTTGTGTTGTTTAGAATTTATGCATTAGTTGACCGTGTCTTAGTGGGTTGAGGGAGTTAATCAAAGGCTTAGTTAAAGCTAGGTGATGGTTGGGTGTCTTCCTTCACTCACTACCTTTCGAGGAAAAGCTGTGAAGGCACCTAGATGATCATTACCCGTAGCGTGTAGTGATATACTAGTTTGGAGGACTCGTTGTTTATTCCTGACAACAAGCGATAAGAGCCTAAGGGGCTTGGGTATTTAAGAGAGCCTCGCTCCACCCTCCCTCTGGGGAATCTACAATGGGAAATCCATTCGACAGTTAGTCATACACCGTAACTCGTTGGCACGTACCGTAAGGTATAAAAAAGGTGCGCTCACTTGGTCGTTTGAACCCTTGAGTGGGGAGTCCTAGTTGTGGGCAAACCTTCGTCAGCGAGAGCCTTTGTCCGCGCCCCGTGAACCCACTCATGAACTTTAGCCATAAGAACATGTAGTTAGACATTTTATAATTAGGTGTTTGATGGACCACCGTCATTTGGATCCAGTTGGACCTTTTGTCAAAAGGTATGAACTTGTCGGGCCATTTAAATTGGGGCAAGTTCACGTCTTTTACAGTTGGGCCAAAAGCTTCTAAAATGCCAGTGGGCCATTTATGGGCCTCTATTATTTGAAATCATTTAGCCATATCACCGCAAAGTGTAGACCTGTTGGGCCTTTTCAACTGGGACAAGTTTGCACCGCGCAATGGTGTGATTGAATACTTTAAAATGATAATGGGCCAAATAGTTTAAGTTTTCTTTTTTTATAATTTTATATATTCCATGCATCGCATACATCTCATGCATACATGCATCATGTTAACCCTTGTGTCTTAAAAGCCATCATAGTTACCCGTTGGGTTAGGAAAAAGAATTCAGAGCCTTCCTATGGAAAATCCAGTATATCAGCCGTTTCATCGCTAAGTTGACGTCGGTGTGTGAGCCCATCTTCAAGTTGTTGAGGAAAGATCAACCAGTGAAATGGAACGAGCAGTGTCAGGAAGCATTTGACAGAATAAGGGAATATCTGGTGAAACCTCCTGTGTTGAAACCCCCGAGACAGGGTAGGCCTTTGGTACTTTATTTGGCTATTGAACCTGAAGCGCTGGGGGCGATGATGGTACAAGCCGATGAGACAGGAGTGGAGCATGCTGTCTACTACCTCATTAAGAAGCTGCTTCCATACGAGGCTCGCTATCAGGAAGTGGAGAAGATTTGTCTAGCAGTAGTATGGGCATCCAAGAAGTTACGCCACTACTTCCAGTCTTACAAGATCCAAGTGGTCGCAAAGGAGAATCCTTTGAAGTACTTGCACTCAGTACCCTCGCTGGTTGGGAAGTTAGGCAGATGGTTAGTGTTGTTGACTGAATTTGACATCGAGTACCTCACCTCAAAGGTAATCAAAGGGCGAGCCGTGGCAGAATTCCTGGCCTTGCAACCTATTGAAGGGGATCAGTACAAGTTTGAGTTCCCTGACGAAGAGATCCAAGCTATAGCAGTCCAAGCCGTCAACAACAGACCCGAGAGGAAAGTTCAGACCAATTGGGAAGGGCCCTACATTGTTCAGAAGGTAATGGGAAATGGAGCAGTAAGACTGTCAGACTTGGAAGGAAATGAGTTCACAGAGCCGATCAACGTTGACAGATTGAAACTGTATTTTGCCTGAGGGACAGAAGACTGAATAGTCGCCCGCAGAAGACCTAACCCGACGGGATAAAGGAAACTCATGCATGCATACATACATGTAACCCATTATTGCATTCTTTTTGTGTTTTGTGTTTTGTGTTTTGTATTCACAGGTTTTGAAGGATCATCAAAAGCGAGAAAAATCACACAGTCAACAGAAATCAGTGTATGAGTTTGGGTAGAAATCCCGGGGCGAGGTCCACATCGGTGTTAAGGTTCAGATGGCGAATTGTGGGTTGAGGCCCACCTTGAGTTTGAGTTTTGGGAATGGATCCTGGGGGCGAAGCCCACATGGTCAGCTGTAGAAAGGAAGAATTCCTCTGAGTGAGTGAGTGAGTGAAAAAAAAAAAAAAAAAAAAAAAAAAAAAAAAAAGAGAGAGAGAGAAGTCTTTGATGGTTAAACATATGTCCGGTGATGACATTGTGTGCTGTAGGGAGAAGCCTTAGAAACGAGAAGTGCGAGACGCGCTCTTATCCGGTATTCAGAACGGATTGATCTCTGCTAGACTCATAAAAACACTTGATAAAGGTATCTCAACAGTAGAAGCCTGAGCCGTTGATGAGATGATTAGTTGAAGAGATGGTGGATCAGTGAATGACCGTTTGCTTGGATGTCCACACTGATTTACCGTTGCTACGATACATGATATGGTCGGAAAATAAAAGAAAGAAAAGTCTCTACAATGAAAAGAAAAATAGACCATCTATAACCGATAAGCGTGAAGCTACCCATGGGCGAGTATTAGGACCACCATGAGGAGAAATGCTACCTTAAAGGGTAGGTGTGTCAGAAAAAAGAAGAGAAAAGAAAAGAGAAAGACGAAATGAAAAGAATGAAAAGAAAGAGACGATGCAATAAAAGAAGACCATATCATGTTGAGTATGCTACAGCAATCACAGAATGTGACCCAGACATCCAGGTTGGTTAGACCCACTGGTCCGATTCTCCGAATCGAAATCATCGAGTTGGTTGACTTAAGGAATAAGCTGCGAAAGAGCCTTAGCACACACACACTAGGAGTCTAGTTCAGATCACCCTTCAGAGGATTGGGTTTGAGTATGTCACGTACTTTGAAGATTCTTTGGCTTTGACGCAAAGCACCCGTTGAGGGCAAAAATATGTTTAGCTATCAAGATTATCTCGAAGAGAGGCACTACAGTGTGTTGAATAATAGTATCAGTATCAGTTTCTGCCATGTATGGCATGCTGGGGGCGAGGCCCACATCATATCAGATCAGCCGGGTATGGCATTCTGGGGGCGAGGCCCACAAACGGTTTAGTAATAATTCTGCCGGGTATGGCATTCTGGGGGCGAGGCCCACATCAGTTCTATATCAGTTCCGCCGGGTATGGCATTCTGGGGGCGAGGCCCACAAACAGTTCAGTAATAATTCTGCCGGGTATGGCATTCTAGGGGCGAGGCCCACGTTGGTTCAGAGCAGCTTCAGCCAAGTACGGCACTCCGGGTATGGAGATATCAGTTCAGCCAGGTACGGCACTCCGGGTATGGAGGCATGAGATCAGCCAGGTACGGCACTCCGGTATGGAGATATCAAATGCGACACCCTAGGTACGGGGTTAGCATCAGACATTTGTGGCACTCTAGGTACGGAGGCGTCACTGCGACACCCTAGGTACGGGGTTAGCATCCAGACATTGTGGCTCTCTAGGTACGGAGACGTCACCGCGACACCCTAGGTACGGGGTTAGCATCCAGACTTTGTGGCTCTCTAGGTATGGAGACGTCACCGCGACACCCTAGGTACGGGGGTTAGCCTCAGACCACAGCGACACCCTAGGTACGGGGTTAGCACGCCAGGTACGGCATGTGGACTATTCAGACTATGTGGCTCTCTAGGTACGGAGACGTCACTGCGACACCCTAGGTACGGGGTTAGCATTCAGACACTTGTGGCACTCTAGGTACGGAGTCGTCACCGCGACACCCTAGGTACGGGGTTAGCACTCAGACCACAGCGACACCCTAGGTACGGGGTTAGCACGCCAGGTACGGCATGTGGACTATTCAGACTATTGTGGCTCTCTAGGTACGGAGACGTCACTGCGACACCCTAGGTACGGGGTTAGCACTCAGACCACAGCGACACCCTAGGTACGGGGTTAGCACGCCAGGTACGGCATGTGGACTATTCAGACTATTGTGGCTCTCTACGTACGGAGACGTCACTGCGACACCCTAGGTACGGGGTTAGCATTCAGACACTTTGTGGCTCTCTAGGTACGGAGATGTCACCGCGACACCCTAGGTACGGGGTTAGCACTCAGACCACAGCAACACCCTAGGTACGGGGTTAGCACGCCAGGTACGGCATGTGGACTATTCAGACTATTGTGGCACTCTAGGTACGGAGTCGTCACCGCGACACCCTAGGTACGGGGTTAGCACTCAGACAACAACATCACTGCGCACTCTAGGTATGGAGACGCAACTGCGACACCCTAGGTACGGGGTTAGCACTATCAACTCACACAGCATGGCGAGTCAAGTGGCAGCTGGCGAGCCAGGTAAGTAAAAATGCATTGCACATACTTTGATAGAACTGTCATTGTCACACACTGCACGAGTCCCATCAAAGTGGGGGCGACTGTAGACATTGCATTTTTGCATATCAGCCCGATGATGAGTCTCGTATGGAGACAACTCCCTCTTAGTCATGAAAGTCGCGGGAAAAGAACGTTGGAAGGGTAAAATTGGAAAACACTATTTTTTATGGATTTCTCCGAGTTGTTTCGCTTCGGTTGCTTGCTATACCTCCGTTTCTAAGCTCACCTTAGGCCCAAAACTCCCCTAGACCACATACCTAATCCAACCAAGCCCAAATACCCAAGTCAACCCAAGTCAAACCAAGTCAACCCAAGTCAAACCAAGCTCATGCCCAAGGGATGTGATTCACGCCCATTGCCCTTTATTTAGGTAAATTGCACATTAATCACATGTTAAAATCTTGATTAATCCTTACCTAAAAAAGAAAAAAATCAAATCATTACCAAATCAAATCCAATCCCAAAATCCTAATTAGGAGATGCATTCCTTATTAGAAACCAATTAGGAGATTCCTTCCTAATCTAAAAAGGAAAGCCTTTCCCCTTTGCCTATAAAAAGAGGCCTTCACCCCCATTCACAACCCTAGCACATACTTCCCCAAGCACGTCCCAACACTTTCTCAAGCCTCCTTGCACGTCCAAAAACCTCCTTGAAGCCTCCATTGCCGAATCATTAAACCTAAGCACCCTCCATTGCCGCATCATTCATCCTTCATCAACACCCTCCACGCCTAAGCCCCTTTTCACAACCTCCATTGCCGAGTTCCAGCCACCATTCACAGCCCTAAAACACCTTAGAATAAGCCTCAAATACAGCCCCAAAGTCGCACAAAAGACCCCCCAAAGCCGCTCCAAATCAGCGCCAAAACAGCCCCTGAAAACGGCTTCACTGCACTGGTGAACTGCTGCGTTTTAGCCGCTGTTCTGGTCAGGTTCCGTGCGTCCCTAGCCCATCAAAACCACCCTAAAACATCTTAAAACCAAAACATCAAAACATCCCCAAAAAGTTTCACCAAAAAACCTTTACAAACGCACCTCCCGGGACCACCAAAATCACCCAAAACAGTCCAAAAACGCCCAAAACAGTGACCTGAAACGCAGCGACCAAACGGCGGTGAAACGAAGGTAAAACAGCAGCCCGAGCATCAAAACAGCAAGGAAAACAGTGAGCAAACAATCTTGAAAAGTTTCGGATCATTCCCCCTTCCAACGGACTTGGAAAGCACTTCCAAAGATTGACGAAAGAGGTTAGACCTGAGGGTACCTTTTACTTATTTTCTTTTGTTTTATTTTTTTTATTTTAGAATATTATCGCATGAGAGTCGTTTGAAGCATGATGTGATTGTCGGATGAGCGGGATATGTGTTTCCCTTTTGTGGTATATCGGATGGAAACCCGGACGTAAATTCCATAGCCGATTCCGAATGGACGGTAGTATGGTCTGCACTCGGGATACAATACCACGTACCACTTAAGATACATGTATCTCGTCTCATCCAAATTTATATTCAAGCATGATGTAGTTCTAGGTTGTTTATTTATTATTTTAAGCATGTTTTAACGTTGGTTCGTTATTTAATTTTAAAGCATGATTATGTTCGTTTTATGCATGACGTTTAGTTTAGTCTATATTTATGCTTTAGTCATTATTTGTTTGCATTGGTTCGATGGCTTAGTTTGTTCAATGTGTGATATTGCGTGTTTATTGTTTAAAGACTTATTTTTTAAGCATGCAAACTTAGATTAGGATTTAGTTAGCGGAAGCATATTAGATCTAGGTGATACTTGAACATGATTATTGATTAGATGCGGTCGATTTATTGCGTGAATTATATCATCACAATGACATAAGTAAGGGACCATTCCGAACCCAACGGTTTGAGGTCTTCCCTTGCGAGGGGTGAGTGCGGCCTTAAACCTTTGTCCCGGTTCACACCGGTGGCGACTCCATTATTCTCCGGTTTAGTTCCCCGCGGACTACTCCGTACTCTCAACTAGGCCCTGAGTCTAGAACAGCATGCGTCGCCCAGGTTCTGTTGTCTACAGGTAGCTTGGCAATAAATCGACTGATATACTGGATTTCCCGAGAAAAGCTCTAACTTCCTTTCTTTCTTTTTTTTTTTTCCTTTTTTTCCTCTTTTTTTCGCTGATGATTCTTCATTCTTCTCCTTTTTTTTTTGGCATACTCTGGTCTCATTCTTTGGAGCTTCTATTTTACTGGCCTCATGTTCGGATAAGTTGGTATAATGTGTTGGGCAATCCCCATGTCTACTCCTGGCATATCTTTATAGGATCAAGCAAATACTTTTGCATATTTTATTAATATTCTCTCTAATTCTTTTGGCTCATCAGAGGTAACCTCACTTGCAATTGAAATTTCCTTGGAGTTTTCACATGTACCAAGATTAAATGCATTTGTCTTTGTTGGGTTAATGTCAAATATGCTCATGTCATGCGTGTTATGATGCGACTAACAGGAAAAGACTTGAACAAGTAAGCAAAATCAATGTCTTTATGATTAATAAATGCAGGATTACAATTAAATAAGTCAGGAAAATAAACATCTTCCTAATTTACAGTCTCGTCTTCTTCCGTCTTCTTACTTCTTCCGAGCGTCATATTCTCCAACTGCAGTAGTTCTTTTTCCCATTTATTTTCCTCATCTTTGTCACTGCTCGAGAAATTTTCCCAGAAATCTCACCCCTGATCTGTTTCATTTTCACTACTGCTGTCTCATATCCTCATGCAGGAAGCTTGGTGGTTGAGAGTTTAGAGGGCAAAGCTTTCGGGCAGGTCGGAGTTGATTATGTAGGTAGGTGGTGGAACGGAGCGGTAGTCGGGTAGAGCATTTCTGTGTGTGGTTTAGGTTGTTCTTTTTCCGGGTCGGATATCTTATAGGTGTCAATGAGGTTTTGGATCTCATACCTGAGGCGGGTATAGTTTTCAGTTTCATGGTCTTTCTTTTGATGGAAGTGACAGTATAGGTTTAGGTTGACGTGAGATGGCACAGGGTTTGGAAGTGTTTTGGGTTCTAAGGGTTTTAGGAGTCAATATGATACGTGTATGCATGAGATGCATGAGATACCTGAGATGCATGAGATACATGTGGTTATTGATGGTTTTTAAGATAATGGGTCAGCATGATGCATGTATGCATGAGATGCATGAGATGCACGTGGTTATTGATGGTTTTTAAGACAATGGGTCAGCATGATGTGTGGATGCATACGATGCATGAGATGCATGAGGTGTATGAGATGCATGTGGTTATCAAAACAACATATATCCTTCCGACCTTATTCCTCTCACACATGTGGTAAGTCCATTTATGCTCTAGGTATGGCTCATTTTATGCACCAATGTGGGTTACACAAAATCATTCTCTCTTACGCTACAGGGGTGAACCTTGGCTACCTCAGTCCCTTTTTCATTAGTAAAAGACAAAGACCGCCCATTTATAAAATTGACTAAGCCTATTATATGATCGTGCCATTGTCTAGAAATGACGAATTGGGCCTTCGGTAATCATGATTACGGCGGAGACGAACTTGAAGATATCTAAAAGAATACAAATATGCCATAACAAGGCGTACCCTTCCTGGATGAAAGCCAGTGCTGATATCGGCCTTATGCATCTGGCATATTTTGATCATATTTGGACCTTCTAAGCCCATCAAAGTTCTCATACAAGTTGTCTCGTTATCATTTTAAAGCATTCAATTAGGTTATCACGCGGTGTAAACTTGTCACAATCGAAAAGGCCCAACATGTTTACACTTTTGTGATAAGGTGGCTGAATAACTTCAAATGATAGGGGGCCCAAACCCAATATGGTCCATCATGATTTTGAAAAATTTTGGCCCAATCATCATAAGATACAAACTCGTCACAGTTTAAGTGGCCCACAAGTTTGTATCTTATGACGAGAGGCCCAAATGGATCCAAATGATAATAGGCCCAAACACAAGCATAGGGGAAGCTTCTATTGGGCACATAACTATGGTTCGTATGTGGGCTTGCACGGGTATGGATAAAAGCTCTCATCGGTGAAGGGTTGCTCACAACTAGATCTCCCCACTCAAGGGTTCGAGAGACCAAGTGAGCACTCCTTTTTTATACCCTAGGGTACGTGCCAAGTGATGGTTATCATCATATAACGATCTGACGTAATGAGTGAAAGCGACTTCACGATACATGACGCTATTGGGATAAAAGGGTATGTAAAATATATGAGACTTGGTTAACTAAAGCCAAAGCCACAGACACTACAAGGCATTATTTCGGGGCCGATTCTCTATCCCCAGTGGAGTCACCATCTGTAGGTGTGAAGTGGGGTTTACCACTATACCTATGATGCTCGGCGACCATGACACTGTTGGGCTCGCAGCCCGCAGGGACTAAACTGGAGAATAAATGAGTCGCCACCCAGTGTGAACTGGGAAAGAGTTTAAGGCCGCACTCACCCGTCGTAAGGGAAGACTTCAAACTGTTGGGTTCGAAATGGTCCCTTACTTATGCCAGTATAATGGACGGGTTCACACAATGGTATAGCCAAGTCTTAATGCAATTCATACATAAAAGCAAATAAAATTGTACTAACATACCTAAATAAAATAATAATTACAATAATGATGTTCCAAAGCATATTAAATTAAGAAGTACAAGATGCAATAACGAAAATTAATCAAAAGCGGGAAAAGTGTTAATAAATAAATAGTAAACAAAAGGGGTTAATCATACATGTATGAATATTTTTCGAGTGGCACGTGGAATTATACCCTAAGTACAAACCGTATTACCTCGGATCCGGCTATGAAATTTACATATGGGTTTCCATCCGATATACCGCAAGGGATAATAACACACATAAATTTTAATGCAATGTAAATAAAAAATAGACATGAAATAATATAATAATGCATATGCAGATAATCACCAACATGAACAAATAAAATAAAGGCAAAATAATAAAATAATAAATAAATAAAAAGATAAATAACAAACTAAAGTGAAATAATAAAATAACGATGAAAGCGAATAAATAAATAAAAAGATAAATAACAAAATGCCGAAGAGGAGATGTGGCCAAAGATTTGGCTGTTTTTGATGTAGGACTTCGCATACCCAGCGGGACGTATTTCACGTCCAGCCAGACATACAACATCCGAAACTATGAAAATAAATGTGGTAAGAGTACCCTCAGGTCGTACCTTTTATGTTGCTTCCTTGGAAGTGTGTAAGGCCGTCGCCGGAAGGATTGTTGGTTGTTGCTCACGCCGTTTCTGCTTTGCTATTTGCTATTTGCTATTTGTTGTTTGCTATTTGTTGTTTTCTGTTTCGCTGCTTTCTCTTTAATATTTTCTGTTTGCTATTTGCTGGTTTCTGTTTTACTGTTTGTTGTTTCTGCTGTTTCGCTATTTCTGCTATTTCGCTGTTTTTTTTTTTTTACTTTTTTGGCTGTGTTTTGTTTGTGCTTTGGTTTCACGATTTTGGCTGTGTTTTCGGTGATGGTGGTTGGTTTCTATTTTGGTTTCGGTGATGGCTTGAAGAAAAAGAAGAGAAGAGCCCTAGGGTTTTTTGTTTGTGATTACGTCCAAAGCCTCCTCACTTTGATGATTTGGACTCTCTTTTATAATGATTTGGAGGGTTCTCTAAACAAGAAAACAAATTATGTTGATTTGGGGAATTTATTTTAAGAAATAATCTTATAAATTTGGTGAGGAGGATATCAAATCTTGTTAATTGGAAAGGATGGGATTTCACATCTTGTTAATTGGAAAGTGTTGATGAGGGAATTTGCTCATGTGAATTGCATGGGATTTTATCTATTTGGGAAGATTTGGGCGTGCATGGGAGGTTTTGGGCCTTGTGTGGTGTTAGGCGTGGGCGTGTGGATGGATTTAGGCCGAGGCTGAGGTTTAAAACAGAAACTGATTGAGTGAATTCGAGGCTGGCTAGTGAGTTCGAATCCGATGAAGTGCTAATTTTGGAGGTTTTCCTTCCTTCCGGCTTTCATTTTTCGAAACTTCCGCAACTTTTTAGGTAATGCCTCCATACAAGACTCATCATTGAGCTCATGCAAAAATGCAATGTCCACAAGCACCAACAAACATCATTCACATAGATGCAATCATATAAAAATATAAAAGTAAATAAAATAGTCCAAGTAGTTACTGATAAGTACGATTTATACTCACTTATTCATGCATTCTTAACTTACTATTTTGTTAGACATCGCGCCATCTTAATAAATTTTGTAGTTTGTTTTATGATTTTATTGATATGAAGCATTAGAGCATGGATCTTGGAGCAAATGTACGTATTTTGGGACCTTACGGATGCACCGGAAACATGCGGGAAGGTTAAAATGTAGAAACGACCCATCTTGAAAAAGGGTCTGGCATCGCGACTCCCATTATGGAGTTGCGACGCCCATACAGCTTTCATACAAGAATCACGAGAGTTTGACATCGCAACGCCAATTTCGGTGTCGTGAAGCTGCAACATAGTTCCATAAAATTCAAAATTAGTATTCTACAAGCACAATGACTCCATGACTTCCCTATAAATATAGAAGCTCGTCCAAAATCCTAAAATATGAGAAAAAAGACACAACTAAAGAGTCTAAACACATATTTTAGAGATATCCAAGGAGGAAGATTGAAGACCGACAAGAGAAGATTGAAGGCGGTGACTTCCGAAGATAAAGGGATTCGATTCGGGTTTAATTTTCCAGTTTCTCTCTTTAAACTCTAATGATGTCTAACATGCTCTTGATATTATTTTCATTGTTTTTATCTTTAGTCATGAACTAACTTTATTTTTTTAGAAGATGATGTAGCCTATGCTTTAACCTATGTATTGTTTGCCAAATTAATTGTTATAAAGTCTTAATTAAATTTATTTATATTTTGTTGTGTTTTATCCTTCTAGTTGTTGGCCACAAATTAAGATGATGCATGTTTAGAATCTATCACTCGGAAGATGGGATTTTGAATAGGATCTCGAAAATATAACCTAGGAGATTTGTAGAGTACGAGAGAACCTATAGTTCCTTTGAAGTCGTGAACATAGAATCACAAAGCATAATGAGTTGTTAATTACTAGGTTTTTATAAGGATATCAAAGTTAGTAATTGATAATATTTTAACTCGGCACTCGGGAGAGGGAGTTAGAATAATTTAGGGTTCTTGACTTATAAACTAAGAAAATGAATAATAATTTATTGGTATAGAAAATACATAGGAGATAGCTAGGTGAAATCAAACTCTAAAATCTATCTCATCTTGGTTTCTCCTAATTAAATATTTTAATATCTTGTTCCTTTAGTTTTCAATTTTATTTTATTTTATTTTAAATTGCTTTCTAAATAAAATTAAGTTTATCAATTATAGTACTTAATGAGAATTTGATTACAATCCTTGTAGGATCGACACACATATTTATCTTTTACTAAAACTTGACACTGTATACTTGCGATACGATAATCTCGCAACAGTTATACTAAATATTGTCCTCAAAGAATGTCTACCAATGAAATCAAAGAACCTTCAAAGTACTCAGTGCAACTAAAATCTAAGAATAAATTATCTAAGCTAGACTCAGCACGTGTGTATGTGTAAAGGTTCGGTCACAGCTCGACTCCCAAGTAAGCCAACTAATGATTTCGTCTCAAAATTGGGATCCGATGGGTCAAACCAACCTAGATATCTCTAAGGTATTTTGTATTTGCCTATTCTTTGCTCAATATGGTATGATTTTTTCTCTCTTTTTCTTTTTAAATTTTTTCAACGCACCTACTCTTTAAGGTAGCATTTCTCCTCATGGTCGTCATAACACTCGCCCATGGGTAGCTTCACGCTTATCGAGTATAGCTGGTTTAACTTCTTTTTTTTTCAAATTTTTTCCTTTCTTTTCTTTTTTTTAACATACCATACATTATAACACTAGCAAATCGAGATAGACATCTAAGCAAACGGTCATTCATTGTCAAGCAATTTCTTTAACTAGTCACTTTACTAACTACCCAGGCTCTTACTGCTAGAACCTACTGTTAAGCACTTACAAGTCTAACCTAGATCACATACTCAAGGCATCAGATAAGATTAAATTGGACACTTATCATTACTAAGATTTCATTCTAAAGCAAACAAAACTCATCATTTGACTTATGATTTACTATCTAGGATAAACATTTTAAAAAAAATAGTAAGAACTATTATCAACATATACATACCCTCAAACTTAAACCTTTCATTGTCCTCAATGTAAGATAAATATAAATAAATAATAGTGTGGAACAACACTACCATGTATGGAGTTGATCAGGCTCTGCAGGTCAGACTTTGGTTGCATATAATGTATAAGTTATGCTAATACCTGCATAGATAAACATGCAAACTAATAAAAATGTAAACATCACACAATAAAATAAAACTAATGTCAAGAAAATAATAATAAAATAAATAAATAAATTCGTAGGTTACCTTCATACTAGCGCTAAGTTTAACTTCTTCAACCAGACGTAATCACCCAAATAGTCATAGTGGCTTCAATATAGCGGACCAGTTAGTCTAATGTGCCTTCTTCTTTGGTATCCACTGATTGTTATGACATGAAAAATACCGCTTGGCTGGCTATGGCAGAGCAACTATGGAAGGTCCCCCAGGGTCTTTTAAAAGTTCAGCTATTGGCTCTATCCTTGGGCCATGATTTGTAGATTTTTCACTATTTTGAATTTCTGGACTGCATATGTGGTAAAATTGGCTCAACCACTTTTTTAGCTTTACATGGATCATCTTCAAATGAGCATTGACTCTTGAAGTCCTCTTTTTGCGGTGCCTTGGGATTAGTTTCAATTTTGGCTGTGAATGATCTTCTTTGCATGGCTGCACTATGCTCGTAGGTTGCTTAACCACTGGTTTACCTTACGTGCTAGCTTTAATACATGTAGACGCACCTAACACATGGTCATTATCCATTGCAACTCCTTCTCTACACCATTTTATGGAATCCTACACCATTATATGGAATCTCGCCAATGACTTTTTGTACGACATCTTCTAAGATCTCTACTTTACTGCATTCTTCATTACCTTGAGGACTTGACATAGCTTTGAAAACACTAAAGATTACTTCTTTATTTTGCACTAGCATTGTCAGTTCACTTTCTGCACATCAATGATCTCTCTGTCTGTTGCCAAGAAAGGTCTCACAAGGATGATTGGGACGTCATGATCCTCCTTCATACCAAAAATAAGAAAGTTAGCAGGTAAATAGAACTTATTCACCTTAACCAACATATATCTCTATTATTCCTCGTGGGTTGATGAGGGATATGTCCGCTAGCTACAATATGGCATTGGTTGGCTTTGCCTCTCATAAGCCCAATTGTTTGTAGATGGATAAAAGCATGAGATTGATACTCTCACCCAAATCGCATAGCGCCTTACCAAAATATCAATTTCCAATAGTGTGTGGTATAATAAGTTGTCAAGATCCTTAAGCTTTGAAGGGAACTTCTTCTGTATAATGGCAGCACACTCCTCTGTGAGTGCTATTATTTCAAAATCAGCCAACTTCCTCTTCTTGGACATCATCTCCTTCATAAACTTCACATAGTTATGCATTTTTTCTAGTGCGTCTGCGAAGGGGATGTTGATATGGATCTTTTTAAAGATATCAAGAAACTTGGCGAATTGATCATCCAATTTCTTCTTTTGAAAGCGTTGTTGTCTTCTTTCATTTTTTTCCCTTCTGAACTATTGCCACTTTACTTGATTGCCTTGTCCCTAGGGGTATCTCTAATCTATTTCCCACTCCTGAAGGTAATGGCTTGGCATTGCTCCTTAAGATTGACTTTGGTATTACTCGAAAATATCCCTTTTTATTGATCAGCCAAGGAAGAAGCAAGCTGCCCAATTTTTACTTCTAAGGACTTCATTATTGCCCTTATATTTCCTATATTTGTTTCGATATTTTTCAATCTCGTCTCATTCTTCTCAAACCTCTCTTACATTTTAGCAACAAATGTGCTTATAAGGTCTTCTAAAGATGATTTTTGCTCAACTCGTTGATTATTGAAGCCGAATGAGGTTGCAAGGCATTCTCTTTATTTATATATGACAAGTTTAGATGATAATAATTAAGCATATGATTTCCTCTATAGGTTTTGAAATTCTGATTGTTCACATATTGGACTTGCTCAAAACTTGCTCCTCCGTCTGGTAAGATCATTCTATTAGCAGCAGCAACTTCAATAGATGGTTGACCTCTTTAGTTGGTCAATACTACTAGATAAGTTATGAGGTGTGACACTTGAGCTGTAAGTGCAACAATAGGATCCACCTCATATATACCAACCACCTTAGTCATCATCGAGCGTTCACTTGGCCATTGAAAATTATTAATGGCCATCTCCTCCAGTAGATCATAGGCATCTTCAGTAGTTTTCTTGAATAGGGTTCTTCCAACAGCTGTATCTACCAATGGTTTATTTGAACCATTCAACTCATTATAAAATAGTTGATTCTGGGCCCGGTCCTCATAATTGTGTTATGGGTACCTCTTGAATAGATCTTTAAAGAGCTCACACGCCTCGTATAGGTTCTTGATCTCCAACGATTTAAAGGTGTTAATCTTTGTTCTCAGTTGGGCTGATTTAGCGGGTGGAAAGTCCTCGCAATAAATCTTTTGGCTATATCCTCTCATGTTATGATGCTCCCCATCGGTATAGATTGCGACCAACCTCTTACTTTGTCCCTTAAGAAGGATGGGAACAAGCGCAGCCTGATGGGAACACGTCCATTTGACCTAAGATCCATACTCTAATGATTCCTATCAATGAAACACAAAATAAACTACGAAACAAGTAAAATGACAAAACCTAACAAAATAATAATCTAAGCATGCATCAATAAATGGCTATAAAATACACTTATCAATCACTGGACCATCAAAAGCGAATTCCATATACCTCGTAGAGCTTGTCAGTGACTCTAGTGCTAAATTTGGCTAAAGAGGTGATAAAATTATGTGTGCTGAACCTCATGGTGAGATCCGTTTCATAATTCGTGGTAGGGGTTTGATTATTGTTCTTTTTAAATAAAATTTAAAAATTATTTATATAAATTATATTTAAATTCCATACTATATCTATTTTTTAAATTGTTTATGAAATGATGGTTTGAAATTATGTTGTTTGGATGGATTTTACAGATATTACAGATATTGCAGATTTGACAGTTTATTGTATTTATAAATTATTGTATGGGTATTTCAATAAATTGTATATTACACATATGCCATAGGATCATAGATGAGGTATACTTATTGTTTGACCACATCGAGGTCCATTCGAGTATTTTCCTAAATACTCACTCCCTACTTTCTCCACAAGTAGCTCCATCAAGGTGAATTCACTGGAATATTATGGGTAGCTGTATTGGACTTGGTATTGAGAATTCGCTATTTTACATTTTCATACTTCGATTAGTAGAGGACTTTGAACCTTTCTTTCTAACTCTGTAATAAATATGTCACATTATATTTTATAAATTATTAAGGATGATGATGCATATTTTGATATCATTTATAAATTTTATGTGTTTTGATGGTGATTTCAACAGTACTGTGGGTACATAAAAATTAATTAAATAAAAAAAAATTGGACAACATGGAATTTCCATTTCATGAGGATTTCTCTGCTTGCCCCTAGCCCTGATTTTGGGGTGTGATAAGATGGATCCTAGTAAATTTTACCAAGGAGACCTAAACCTTGTAGCTGCTGTAATCTTCCCACCATTGTTGGAACGATTCCTTTCAAGTCGTTTTACAGACTAAAAAGTATCAAGCCACATAAATTCCCAATTTATTGAGGATTGTTATCCATGAGTTTGCACTTGAATGCATATACATGTTGAAGAGAAGTGGATAAATTCCCAATTATGGTGGAAGGATGTCACATAATGGATTAGAACAAAGTTTAAAAGTGTTAGTTTACGACAACATATCACTTTACATCCAATGTATTTGGAACATGACATGGAATGAGTAGTAGCTCAATCCTAACGTAATGAGTTTAGAAGCATTGGTGATGGAGTTGGCAAACTCAAGAATCAATTTGGTTATTAAATATGCTCGAAATTCTTGTTATATCTTAATAATAGCATGACCGTTGGTCTACGTAATCTCTATAAAATTGAAATAAATAAGAAAAACATATCTTGTTGATGGAGAAAATCAACATGTGCACCGAACAGTGCGATCGTGGGCAGAAGTGGAATTTCCCTTTCTTCTTCAAATGACGGATGTTCAGAAATTATTAGCTACTTCTCAGCCCAGTGGAAAGCATGAACACAATCTTCCAGAGTTGACCGATCAGAGTATATGATTCGGTATAATTTCCAGAAGCCGACTATGTCAGAGTTGAATCCGACCATATTAGTTCGGGAAGTCGGGTGAGGCCCATCCAGTCCCTGGAATAGTGATAAATTTGGGTAGCTCAGGCGGGGGTGAAGTGATTGTAGGAAGCTCGGCAGATTATTCTGGCCGATCACTTGGCAACCGACAGAAGCCTTGAGATTGTTATTTTTTCTTTACACGTGTCGTCTCCCGAAGGCACCTACCAGACTGTCATCATCACTAATTACGTGTGGTAGTAGAAAGTCAGACTGATAAGATAGGATGTCAGGAGACAGACTTACTTTTAGCAAGGGCAGGCCTAGGGTAGAGAACCCATTAAATGAATCAAGTGTCACGTGGAAGATTCGCCAAATAGGAACAGCAACCGCCTCATTTTTAGTATAAATAAGGGTTAGCTCATGTAAAAAAGAAAATGGTCATTTTTGGCTTTGGGAAGAGCTCCACTCAAAATTATGTAGCCGATTTATAATTTCCTTCATAAAATAACTCAATTTTCACACTGACCGAACATAAGTTGGTCGGCCGAGCGCGCTACAGCAATATAAACACCCACCCAATCCGTGCTCGTGGACGTAGGTTGGGTCTATCCCGCCGAACCATGTTAACTCTCTGTGTCAATCTGCGTGTTTATCTCATTCTATCAAAGTTTGCTTTTGGTTTCCCATAACCAAACAAATTCATTATTGAGGGAGGATTTGTCCCGGGAGTGATATCCTCATATTATCCTTGAGACCAAAATCAGTCGTCAATAGTTGGTGCCGTCTGTGGGGAGAGAACGAAAAACAACTCGCGTATTAGGACGATGGTAGGAGGTGGAAGCTATGGGTTGCATAGGAGTCCAAACAGTGGAAAGATGGGTTTCGGAAGTGGAAACTCTGTTTTGTTGAGTTATGGAATGAAATATAAGAGTATTGGCCAACGGACACCCATCCGGGGTGAGTTGTCGAATGAAATGTAACGATGAAGATGGGTTACATCCGTTGGCAATGGCTGATCAGGCACCTCAGTAGGAAGGAACTGCACTTCCCAAGTTGTCAATCACCAGCTTCACAAGTTACTTGCAGTGGAGGATTGATTAGGGAGCTAGTCGGCCAAGAACGAGGCAAACGCCCACCGGGCAGGGTTCTAATTGACGTGGCGGTTTTTCCTGAACTGTGAGAAACGAGGAAAAAAGTCTTCTGGGAAAACGCACTGAGCAAAGACTGAAGACCTCGCCCAAGTACCCAGGGCTGCGCGGAATGCGCTGGGCGCCAGAAAAATGCAATGTCCAAGGAGCACCATCGGAGTGCCTGGTTCGGCAGACCCTGTAATCTGCTCGGAAACCTTGGGATCAAGTTCAGATCGAAGGATTCCAAGGAAGCGCCTGATGCATGAGCCAACTTTAGTGTGAAGTTTACAAGTATGGCATACGCATCAGGAGTTCTCGGAGCTCGGATCAGAAGATGCAGTTAGACCGCGAAGCAGAAAGCAGAAGAAAGCTATTGTAAAAGCCTCTCTTAAAATGTCCCACAAAGAGTTGTAAGAAGGGTAGTATGTTCTTTAAATATGAATAAAACTATTTTTTTAAAGAAATTTGCACATCTCGATTGTTTGTTAATTAAACCTGAAAGTTGTTTTTATTATTTCTTTGGCATGCTCGATGCGAAGGTAGTGATTTAGGGCCAGGAAGGGTACTAAAACCGTGGCACGCCAAACACGGGTGTCATTATCAAATCCCGGGTGAAGTGCTCCGACCTGGCTCCTTTCATTTCAAGTGGATCCAGACCGCTTCAAGGGATGAAGTGCATGGAGGCGCGTGAACCCTTCGTGGTAGTATCAAACTCTCGAAGTTGGAGCGTAACCATCCCATGGCTTGCATTTGTGAGTATCACCTCGGGATGGCGATCGCGGGGAGGGAGTTTCCCCGTGAAGTAATCGACCTGACCGAGTCGGTAGTATCACCTCGGGATGGCGACCGCGGAGAGGGAGTTCCCCCGTGAAGAAATCGGCCTAACCGAATTGACAGTATCACCTCGTGATGGCAACCGCGGGGAGGGAGTTCCCCCGTGAAGCAATCGGCCTAACCGAGTCGGTAGTATCACCTCGGGATGGCGACCGTGGGGAGGGAGTTCCCCCGTGAAGTAGTCGGCCTAACCGAGTCGATGGCATCAGAGTTATGTTTTGAGGGCACCGGGTGGGATGCTTCCTCGGGAGCCCCATGTTGATATATTGCTTCATTTTTATGGAGTATGTGCTAAGTCACCTCCGTGTGTTTTCATCTTGTCTTTACTCATTTTGTGATTTTCTCCGATTCATAGAGAAAAGGGGACGTTCGCGCCATGTTTCGACCGTATTCGGCGATTTTATTTCACCGAGATCGCCTATTTATTCAGCTCAAGGTTGGGGTGAATCCCATCGAGTCAGCTTCTTTGGTCTGGGGATGTAACATTCTTCCATAGCCAAGTTTTTTTCTCTCAGTTCAGGGTCGGGTTACGTCCCACCGAGCCAGCTCCTTGGGATGTAACATTCCCCCAGAGCCAAGTTTTTCCCTCTCCTTGGGGTCGGGTTACGTCCCACCGAGTCGACTTCTTTGGTCCGGGGATGTAACATTTCGCCAGAGCCAAGTTTTTTTCCTCTCAGTTCGGGGTCGGTTACATCTCACCGAGTCGGCTTCTTTGGTCTGGGGATGTAACATTCCCCCAGAGCTAAGTTTTTCCCTCTCCTCGGGGTCGGATTACGTCCCACCGAGTCGGCTTCTTTGGTCTGGGGATGTAACATTCCCCCATAGCCAAGTTTTTTTCTCTCAGCTCGGGGTCGGGTTACGTCCCACCGAGTCTGCTTCTTTAGTTTGGGGATGTAACATTCCCCCAGAGCCAAGTTTTTCTCTCTCCTCGGGGTCGGGTTACGTCCCACCGAGTCGGCTTCTTTGGTCTAGGGATGTAACAATCCCCCAGAGCCAAGTTTTTTTCTCTCAGCTTGGGGTCGGGTTACGTCCCACCGAGTCAGCTTTTTTGGTCTGGGGATGTAACATTCCCCAGAGCCAAGTTTTTTCTCTCTTCTCGGGGTCGGGTTACGTCCCACCGAAGGAACCATCATCGGCTCAGGAACGAAGTTTTCCCCCCTATGGCTGGATTTAAAATTGATCAAGTTCATAGCTTCTCCTCACATCCAGACTCGAAAGAGTAAGTTAGTAAGATAGAAGAGGAAATCATGCAAAATATGAAAGGCAGGAAACAGAGAGCAGTCAGAGATATGCAAGGAACAGAAGATTGCAGTTTCAGGAGGAAGGATCTCTGGAATAGGCATGGTAAAAGGATGTCAATTTCGGTCCCAAAGCGATAAAATGAGCTTTGTCTACTGTTTGGACGGCTACCTGACGAGTAAAATATGAATCTGCTTCGAGTCAGAGATCACATAAAAATGGCAAAAGAAGACCTAATTGAATAGCAAAACAGTTTCTACGTGGTTCCTGGAGTGACCACCGACCTAATAATCACCACACCACCTTTCTTATAGTTCCCGACATCAACTCACCAACTCGTTGATACCGCTATTGGATAGATGTTGATGAAGAAAATCAACATGAGCACCAAACAGTGCGACCGTGGCCAGAAGTGGAATTTCCCTTTCTTCTTCTAAGGACGGATGTTTAGAAAGTATTTGCTACTTCTCAGTCCGGCGGAAAGTCCGGACACAATCTTCCAGAGTTGACCGACCAGAGTATATGATTCGGTACAGTTTCCAGAAGCCGACCATGTCAGAGTTGAATCCGACCATATTAGGTTGGGAAGTCGGGTCAGGCCCATCCAGTCCCTGGAACAGTGATAAATTCGAGTAGCTCAAGCCGGAGGAGAAGTGATTTTGGGAAGCTCGGCAGATTATTCTGGCCGACCACTTGGCAACCGACAAAAGCCTTGAGATTGTGATTTTTTCTTTACACGTGTCATCTCCCGAAGGCACCCACCAGGCTGTCATCATCACTAATTACATGTGGCAGCAGAAAGTCGGACTGATAAGATGGGATGTCAGGAGGCAGGCTTACTTTCGGCAAGGGCAGACCTAGGGCAAAAACCCATTAAATGAATCAAGTGTCACGTGGAAGATTCGCCAAATTGGAACAACAACCATCTCATTTTTAGTATAAATAGGGGGTAGTCTCATGTAAAAAAAAGGGTTTTTTTTGGCTTTGGGAAGAGCTCCACTCAAAATTGTGTAGGCGATTTGTAATTTCCTTCACAAAATAGCTCGGTTTTCACACTGACCGACCACAAGTTGGTCGGCCGAGCGCGCTACAGCAATATAAACACCCACCCATTTCTTGCCCGTGGACGTAGGTTGGGTCTATCCCGCCGAACCACGTTAACTCTCTGTGTCAATCTGCGTGTTTATCTCCTTCTATCAAAGTTTGTTTTTGGTTTCCCATAACCAAACATATTCACTATTGAATAAGGATTTGTCCCGGGAGCGATATCCCCATATTACCCCTGAAACCAAAATCAGCCGTCAACATATCTATTATAAACAATTAAATATAGTCATAAAAAGCCAAAAACTAAATGTAAAGGTACAAATTCTAGGAACATCAGATTTCTTAGTCGATTCAGTGCTATGCTCAAAATAATGGCTTTTATTCCATAAGTTGAAATAAAAAAGAGTACGCATAAAGTTAACAAACACAAAAACATTACTACATTAGTTATTTACAGGGACAACATCTAGAAACTTCACAACATCTAGAAACTTCACTTTAATCTTCTTGAGCTTTGGCACGACATCTGCCATATCCATTCTCTGGTCAGGTGACTCTGTGCAACAGTCCAATGCCAAATGCATGATGCTTAACAAACAATCTATTTCGGCTGTAAAAGCTTGCTCTCCTTGCAACAAATTTGCATCAATAACTTTAATCAATCCATGAGGTATTGAATCATTTATCCACTTCTTTAAACTCATTTCTCCGGAAAACATTTCATCAGTGGGCTTCGTTCTTGTGAAAGTTTCCATCAATAAAACTCCATAGCTATAGACATCATGTTTGGATGAAATAATTCCCTCTGATCCGTACTCTGTATTTTTTAATGTAAATTATAAAGATATTCCATTAGATAATAAATAAATAAAAAATCTTACGATGATAGTCGATACAAGTTTTACTTATTCACAATTGAAAAAATTACAAAATTAAAATTGAATTGAAATATTGCCCGGTGCCATATAACCAATTGTAGCCATTGTCATGGTTTGTGTCACGTAATCATCTTGTTCACCTAAGAGCTTAGAAATTCCAAAGTCACTCACATTAGCAACCATATTTTCAGCTAAGAGAATATTGCTGGGCTTCAAATCACAGTGAACCACATGTAATGAATGACCATGATGGAGATATTCAAGAGCCAACCCCACATCTATCATTATATTCAATCTCTCTTGGATATCTAAAAAATAGTTGTGAGAATATAACCACTTCTCAAGACTACCATTAGGCATGAACTCAAGCACCGGGGCTTTAAAATCTATATTATAACAGCTGCTAAGAATCTTGACAAGATTTCGATGACGAATATTTCGCAATACTTCACATTCAAACTCAAAACTCCTTAATGCTCTCTCTAGTAGATTGAAAACCTTGATTGCTACATTAGTGCCATCATAAAGTGTCCCTTTATAAACTGAACCAAAACTACCTGTATAAAGCAAGTTGCATTCGTTAAATCCATTAGTTGCCCGTTGAAAATCTAGGTATGAAATTCTTCTCCATGTTACCAAAGATAACGAATCTTCACGATCTGGAATTTTGTACTCTTGTTTCGGCTTCTTATAAAGAAGATAATTACAATGACTATTAGTAGAGTGCATACTATTGTCGGAAAAACATATTTCAGGACATGTATAGCAGCCTTTTTGGATCCAGTATTATTATCTTCCATGCAAGATGGTACTTGTAGTCTTGGTGAACCACAGAGTGCATAATTCCCAATAAATGATTGAGCAGAGAAGTTTCTAAAAGGACCATTTGTATGAATTTTCCCTTCTAACTTATTGTGAGACACATTAAGTTATTTGAGATGTGAAAGTGCCTCCAATGACTTGGGAATTTCTCCAGAGAGATTGTTAGTAGAGAGATCCAAGGATTCCAAGCTTGTCAAATTGTCATAGGATTCAGGAATTGGACCATAAATTGATTACCAGCCTAGGACAATGTTACTAGATCTTTGAGAACACCGATGGTCATTGGAATATTACCTGATAATTGATTCCTTGATAAATTAAATATGTCAAAACCTTCAAGTTTTGTACATTTGAAGGGAGAGAACCACTTAATGAATTTGAAGACAAGTCTACCTTCAAGATGTACTCAAGACTCCAAAATGATAAGTATACTCGAAGTGAGCTTGTTGGAGCCTAAGTATAGGTCTCTTAGCGAAGTAAAACTTGCTAAGCATTGTGGTATGTGTCCGGAGAGCATATTTCCTCTTAAACCTAATCCATTCAACATCTCCAAGCGGCATAGATCATTGGAATGGATCCTTGCAAATTATTAAAAGAGAGATCCAAACCTTGTAGCCGTTGTAATCTTTCCACCGCAGTTGGAATAGTTCCATTTTAAGTCATTATTGAAGAGGCTTAAAACTATTAGACCACGTAAATTGCCAATCTCTCGAGGAATATTGCCATTGAGTTTGCACCCAGATGCAAAAATATATGAAGAGAAGCAGAGAAGTTCCTAATAAATGGTGGAAGGATTCCATGTAATGGATTAGAACCTACGACTAAACTTTATAGATTTCTGCAATTAGTCAAAGAAGAGAGAAAACTCCACCCTGATTCAGTCGTCAAGTAATTATCCGCTATGTTGAGCACGATGTGGAATCTCAAGTTGCCAAAAGTGTTTGGAATAAGGCCAGAGAAATAGTTGGTGTTCAATTCTAGGAGACTGAGTTTAGAAGCATTGGTGATGGAGGTGGGAATTGATCCGGTAAGTTTATTCAGGGACAAACTAAAAGACTCTATAACCGGAAGGGTGTGACCAATTGTTAATGGTAGGTGGCCAGAGAGTTGATTGGAAGCCAGATAAATGTCAGTTATGGTTGAAATATTGAAGATCGTTGGAGGAATTGGACCACTTATGTTATTGTAATCAAGCTCTAGAATCTTCAGATATTGTAGATGGCCAATCTCCTCCGGAATTTCACCTGACATAATGCCCACACATTGAGGAGTTATCGAGCTTTTCAAATTGCAAGTGTCGATTGAAAAAATACACGCACGGGAACGTTTAACACCAGAAATCTTTCTGGCTTGATTTTGAAATAAAAAATAATAATAATCGAAAGCATACTTGTGTTTTTAAGAATCTATAGATTTGTTGTTAATACTAGATTTAGATTTTATGATTGTTTTTGGCTTTTAAGAATAATAAAATTTATTTAACTACGTTGAATTATCCTTAATAGTAAGGGCGAGTTACGTATTCGTAATCGGAATGAAATGGAATCGGAATGGGCTGAAATATGAATGTTAAATCGAAATCAAAATAAGTTGTTTACTTTACTGTAGGAATCCAAATTGGAACGAAGTAGTAGTACCACTGATGTGTTTACTTTATTTAGTAATCGGAATGAATTGTTAAAAAGTGACAAAAATGTCATTAGTTATAATTATATAATTATATATTTATATATTTATTATTATTAATTTTTAATTTATTAAATATTAAATATTCTTTTATTACAATATTAAATATCATTTTATTATTAATTTTTGATTAATTTATTGATTATTTAAATATTATTTAATTATTACTTTATTACTTATTATTAATGTATTAAAGTCCTAAATATTAAATTATTCTTTTATTATTTTATTAAAATGTTAAATATTATTATATTATTAATTTTATTCATTATTTATAAATTAAGTATTGATTAAGTATTACTTTATTAATTAATAATTAATGTATTAAATACTAAATATTAATTATTCTTTTATTAATTATTATTTTATTAAAATAGTAAATATTATTTTATTATTAATTATTGATTTATTATTAATTATTGATTTTATTAATATATTTTATTTATTATTTATAAATTAATATTAATTAATTATCTGATGGACAATATTATAATTTTCATCAATAATTGGAATGAGAATCTTATTCCCATGAGTGGTAGGAATGAGACTCTCATTCCCTATTTTCAAATATGTGAGCCCTATCCTCGAGAAAATCTACAATGCAACAGAGGTATCACGTCATCCATCTAACAAGCCAATCATCCATTGCCACGCGAGCTAAAAAAAATTAAAAAACAACAACTAAAAATAGGTATTAAATTATACATGTCATTTTCTAATTCGTTGGTGGTACCGCGTCACTCATGTTGGCGACTTGGTCGCATAAATGGATTTTGATGACGTCAACATGAAAGAAGTCTTCGACGTACGACACACGAAGCAATACAAAAAGTGTCGAAGCATATGGGGTGAAGAGCGAGAATGTGAAGACTAGCGGCAAAACAAAGAAAATGATTAAGAGCTTAATATAATTATAAGTGAGTTTACTCAAGTGATCTAAAGCTCTTAGGAATCATACATTTTGCATCACTTGCATTTAAAATGGCTTAGAATGCTAATAGAATCATTTGCATTTTATTTGTACCAAAATGAACTTCATGCAAGTGCATCGGTAAATGATCTTCTAAAAACTATCAAATGGTTGAATTAAACTTCAAATGATATACCATTAGATAGATATGTGTCTCTAGTTTGCTAGGGTTCAAACGGAACACAATTCCGATGTATAGAACTTTTTCTAGAGCCATGTTACTACAACATGTTCACATGTGCGTTTTCTGCATACATGTCACATTAGAAAAATTCCATAAAATTCATACTAATGTTTTTGGAGCTTAATTTGTTACAGAAGCGAGATCTATGTGTCTAGTTTATGTAGAAATTTACGGATCATGATTTGGAATTTTCTAGAGAAAGTTATTGCCAAAATACCAAGTGTCGTCAGTCTTGACTGGTCATGCACATACTGAAACCAGGGAGCTCCATGTCGATCCCCATGCCGGTTTTCTAGCCGGTCTTCATGCCGGTTTTGGCTGAGAAAATCATGCTCTCTGGTACCAGGGAGCTCCTCGCCGGTCTCCATACGTTTTTTTCTCGCCGGTCTAACGAATAGTTTTTGAACGTTATATAGCCGTTAGGAGCCGTTGCAAACCTAGACCGGCATGCCGGTCTCCTCGCCGGTTTGCTCGCCGGTTTTGCTGTAAGTTGGGGAATACTTTGCATTTTATTATAATAGGACCCCAACTCATTTGCCTCATGCAAGAAACCCAGAGAGACTTGAAAAACAACCTTCATACACATTCTCTAAGGCAAATAAAGAGTGTCATACACCTTCATATTATAAACACTCATCCAAGCTCATACACTACATCTTCCATACATTTATAAGTGAGCTTAGAACACTTGGATTTGCTCTCACACAATCTTCTTATTATTTGTGAGTGCCCAAGTGTGATTTTAATTCTTTCATATCAAAACACTTGAAATTTGTGAAATCCCATTATTTGGTAATTTGTAAAGTTTGTGAGTGAGCCTACGAAGAAAACTTAAGTTGTAAAGGTTGTGAGTGCACCTACGTATAAAACTCAAAAGTGTAAAAGGTTCGGAGTGCGCCTTGGCGAAAAACTCTTGGTTACGAGTCAACCACGGAAAACTCGATTCTAGTGGAAATCTTCAAGCGAGGCTTGATTGAGTGGACGTAGGCACGGTTTGCCGAACCACATATATCGCGGTGTCGTATTTCTCTTTCCCTATACTTTTATTTATAGCAAGTTTATTTCTTATATATATTGAATAGAAAACTTGCATATAGGCTATTAATTGGAATAGAGAAAATTTCCTAAAGTCCCCACTTGGTAATAAGAGCTAAAAATCGGTAAAGATTTTTTATTTCCATTTCCGCATTTATAGTGATAACCCAATTCACCCCCCTCTTGGGCATAGAGATTCTTTGTCGCTATTGCTTGTAGGTAATTTCACTCATACCTCCGTTACATCAAAGAATTACTCCTTATCCTCATTCTCATTTCCATTTTATTTAATTTTAAAAATAAATAACTTAATGAAAATATTTCCCATCCTTCCATTCCTATTATCCTTTGCTTTTCTGCCGCTGACCGGTGTTGTGGTCGGCGGCAGCCTTTTTACTCCTCCTTTTGAAAACCATTTCCTCCTCATTTCTCTCCATCACATCCTTTCTTCCCCAGGTATTTTTTTTTAATCTTTTTCTCATTTCTTCATCTCTTTCTTATTTCTTTTTTCCTTTCTCCATTTTCTCCTCTCCCCTCCTTTTATTTGCTTCTTTCTCCAGATCCGGTTTTTCTTCTTGTCCTTCTTTTCTCCCCATCTTCTGTTTCTTTAGTTTTTTATTTTCTTGTTTTTCGCTTTTTAGGCTGCCGATAGCCTGTCTCCACTCTTGTTTTTGGGTTTTGTGTGGATTTTGTTTCCTAGATTTATTTTGATCTGTGGATCAACTGGTTTGTAGTGGTTAATTTCCAACTTCTATGTTGGTTGTTATTATTATTATTATTATTATTATTCAAGAATAATTGTCTCTTCTTCAACGTATAATTGATACATATAATTGAGTAGATTTGATTCTATGAGCAAAGATTAGAGTTCTACGGTGTTATTCGGGAATTTTCATATTGGCTCATTTACTTATTATTTGTTATATATTAAATTAATTATATATTGTTGTAAAAGTATTATGTACAATATATATGTATCATATTCGTTCACTTCTAGTTATGAGTGTATAGTCACCGACTTTATTCTAGGACTGATCAGGTAGGGACATGCCGATTTCGTAATTCCGCTTATACCTAAATAATTTTAGGTGTGAATATATATATTCCTATTGGTTACGAGAAACTCATAAAACATTTTTTTTTAATTAGATTTTATCATAACTTAGCTTGAGTCTTAGGGTATCCGGAGGTTCTATTCGAGCTATTATGACCGTATAATTATATCTTTATGATGTCTTTATATATGAATAAATTCATTTAAAATAAAAAGTAAACACACCATAAATTCTTTAAGGGTATTTTAGTAATATAAATTTTTATTAAAATATAAATATTCAAAGTATATTTTAGTGTTTAACCCCTTTAATAATATATTTGTTTTTTAAAAAAATATTATTAGAAAATAATAATTAAGTAGTTTATCTTTTAAAACACGATGGAAGTGAACGTACCTTGTAAGTTGTTCAAGCCAAGATTTAGAAACACTAACTTACTCAAATTTCCGATCTTTGAAGGAATATTTCCATCAAGAAGGTTGAGTGATACGTCCAACTTCTCCAAGCTTGATAAGTTGAAGAGGGAATTTGGGATGGGACCCGTCAAATTGTTACTATGAAGACTCAAGAGTTGGAGTTTGGATAAGACCTCAATCCACGAAAAGCTTCCAATTAATTTATTGTAGGCGAAACTAATGCATCTGAGTCGTCGTAATTGCCCCAATTCATTAGGTAGGTGGCCATGAAAATTGTTACGACTCATATTAAGAGACACTAGAAATGAGAGATTTCCTAAGAATGGAGGAATGGTCTCTTTGAGACTCATATCTGAAAGATCTAAAGCAACAACTCTACGATGGCGAACACCACAAGAAATACCAACCCAACTGTATATTGGATAGGAAATGGACCAATTATTTGCCAGGACAGACACTCCTAGAATCCTCGACGTGAGCTTTGAATGAAAGAAGAGCTGATTGATCTGTTGTTAAGTTGCTTACGGTCGTGATAGCTAATAAGCCAGCCATGAAACAGTATAAGAACAACAACGGTATTAAGTAGAACAAGCGCATATTGATTTTCACAAGTGTAGGTGTAGCAAAATAATGCCAAGTGAGTTGGATATAATTTAACATCGAAGGAAAATAGCATACTTATATCTAAGAGGCTCACAAGTCTTCCTCGGTATATTCAGCGTGCAGATCACGCGACATATGAATTTGATTAATCACCAGCTTTACGTTTACTTTTCAAACAAGGAAATAGATAACTAAAAGTAATTGACAGGAACAACGCCTATGCCTGCCAATGGTTTATAGCGTTGGAATATTTTCAAAATTAAAAGCATGTGCAAAGATGAAAAATAAAAAACAGCAATCGGTGAGAGAAAAATAACAGGAACCGCAATTTGGGGAGTTGGGCTTTAGGCTTTGTCAAGTCGGATTGCTTCCTAGCCCAGATGAGCTCGAGTTCATACCCAAAGGCAAGGGATCAGGTCGAGCTTGGTGTCGAACCCAAGTCAAGCTGGGGGTTCGAACCCTGGCTAGGATAGATGTCAGGACTTGAGACATGCTTGATTTTCGGATTGGGGTCACACCCGATCGGGCTTGGGGACGAGACCAAGGTCGTGCTCGGGTTCTATGTCGAGATCATAGATGGGCTCGATTCTAGGACCTGATCCAAGCTCGGTGCTCGAACCTGATTTGACCTCGGTTCTGGGATTCGGATAGCGCACGATGTAGAGATTCGATCTGGATTTGGTGTCGGGTTTGGTGTTAGGACCCAGGACTCAATACCGAGACCGATTCGAGGTCTATTTCAGGATCGGGCTAAGCTGATGCACAGAAAAGAGTCAAGCTTGGTGTCGGGATGGGGGTCGAGCTTGGTGTCAGGATATAGGTCCCTCTCAGGTTCAGGCCTAGACCCAGGTTAGTGTCGGGTCTTGTAAAGCTTGATGTGGAGACCTGGGCTGGGTTGGTGCTTGGACAATGCCTAATACGATGCAGGAAACTAGACCGAGCTTGGTGATTGGCTTTAGCATAGTTCGATGCCAAAACCTGATTTTGGGCTCAGGGACCATGATAATTTCTTTAGATTTAACCCCCCCAACCTTTAAAATTAATTTATAATAAAATAATTTTTTGTATAATAATAAATTATGTAATTGTTTGCGCAATTTTTTACCTGAATAAACGTGTAAGGTTCAAACCTACTGAGACAAAGTCCCAGCAAGGGGTGTTTGATAAGTGAATAAGCCTCCAAGGGGCACAAGCACACAAATTACAGATTCTAAAACTACGAAATATAAAAATAAGATGCTCGTTTGAGTCTTCATTTGATCGGGGCTCTAATCTTCGCATGAGCGAGCCTTTTTAATGGAACTTGTAAACTGCTCGGACGGTTTCAGTTCATAACTTCTCTGCAACTGTTGGATCACGTCTTCAACCGTTGCCTGATCATGGGGGGAACTACTGCCAATTTGTGCACAATGAACTACCAAGTCGTGGGTGATACTGTCTCAACCGTTGAAATTGTGAGATCAATCGCAGGATGTGTTCAG
>SKCR01048195.1:0-40450 GCA_019454045.1 Zanthoxylum bungeanum
AACTTAAAAGTAAAAGACATAAAATAAAATGCTGAAAAGTAAATAACGAAAATCACAATAAAAGAAAATGATAGGGCTAGAGGATATACTTTTATCACTACTATTTTAGATATCTCCCTTAATATAATATATTAACTTGTGTGATATTACCAACCAGCCATATATGCGGTAACCTAATTAGGTCAAATTAAGTCCATAAACTAGCCATATAGGTGGAAATTACCAACCGACCAACCAAGCGATATCCATGCTTAGTCAGATTAAAACCAGTTTATAAATGATTACCAACCGGCCAATATAGCGGTATCCTCATTAAGTCAAATTTTAAATAGTGAATATATTATAATTAGGGAGATTAATCTAAATAGCAGTAATAAAAGTTTTACCTTTCACCCTAGCAGTGGGAAGTTACCTCCTCATGTTGAATAGTAAAAACTGAAAAAGTAAAGAAAGTAAATTATTATTACATAACGTAATTAAAATTAATTACAAAACTGAAATTAAAAGAAACTAGATATAAAACTCCCTATTTACATCAGAGAATTCAGAGAGGAAGGTACATCTGAAACTGAAACCTCGAGCTGAATTTATAGGCCTCGATAAGGTGTGCGCATCGCGACGCGGGCTTCGCATCGCGACGCGCCAGGTGTCGTGCTCTGGTTGGCTGCTTCAGATTCATATCCGATGATGTGGTGATGTGGATAATTGACTCAATAATTTGTCTGACGTGGCGATGATGTGGCGATGACATGGAAACATGTGGCGAAAGTGATTGTCGGCACCGTAGGATTGTGACACGTGGCACACTGTGATTGGCTGATGATGATGTGGCGCTGACGTGGTGAGTTGACTCGGTCTACTGCTAATGTGGACGATGACGTGGCTGACACGTGGCGATGGCGATTGTCGGCACCATAGGATGATGACATGTGGCACGGCGTACGTTAGCAGATCGGCTGTGATGTTGACACGTGGTAGGCGTACGTTAGCAAGTAAAACTTTTCAGATTCTGAGATGTGTCCTCCGGCGCACGTTAGCAACTCATGGCGCATTTTAGGCGTAGCGACGCGAAAGATTACCAAATTACCTTTTTTTTTTTTTTTCGTTTTGCATTGTTTTGGCCCCAAATCACCTCCAGAAAGTCCTGAAACTTTATTTATCTGTAAAATAACACAAAACACATTAAAATATTCATAAAACTCAAGAATCTATATAAAATATTAGGTCAAATGAGTGGGAAATAGTGATACATTTACCACTTATCACACCCTCAAACCTAACATTTTGCTAGTCCTCGAGCAAAACTCAAAATAACATAAACAACTTAAAAATAAAATTTAACTAAGCCACTTTCGTAAGGATCACAGTTGCATTTAGCGTATGCAACAAGCCTTTAAACCCCTAGGTGTCCATAGTGGACGAGTTGTAGTCTCGTGAGGGTTTACAGCAATGATACCCACAAACATTTTACAAAAGTAAAACGATAGTGAAACTAATGCACACAAAAGCAAAAAGACAAGAGAAAAGAGAATAAAGAAGTTAGTGACTAATCAGGTGAAACTTCTAGTCCAAGTTACTAGTTTTTTTTCTCTTTCTAAATTACCGAATAAGTAAATTCTCCGATTATATTTACCATTCTCCATATGCACAGCCGACAAAATATTAAACAACTCATTTTTGCCCACAACAGTCACAAGTGCAGTTGATAAGAGAGTAATATTTTTGTCCTAAAGTTTTATCAGAATTCACATCTTTTTGCAATAATGGAATAATTTTTCTGATTTTTCTGATTTTTTTTATTTGATTTTTGATTTTTTTTTTATTTATATACAATATCTTCCATCTATGTAGCGAATGTTGGGTCGGTGGCTCCCAAACCAGTTGGCTTTAGGGCACCAGGTGTTAAGACACCCCTACGGACTTAATTACTCAGACTTCGGATATGTATATTTTTGCAGCATCTTTGATCCATGTAGCGAGCTTTGGGCAAGTGACTCCCAAACCAGTTGGTTTTAGGGCACTAAGTGTTAAAACACCCTTACGGACTTAATAACTCGGATCTCAGACGTTTTTTTTTACTCCATCACTTTTTGAGATGCTTCCTCCAATTAAACTAGAGCACTGAATATTACAAACTTTTTAATTACAACTCATGTCTGTATATTACTATGCATGTTGATAATACCTGCCAACTGAGCATATGAAGATCCATTTTAGTCAATTTTATGGAGAATTCACAAATTAAATAATTTAAAAGGAAATAAACAAAAATTAACTTGTTTCGAAAATGGGTTGAAATACGTATCAGGAGTGGGAACCCCTTACACAATTATCTCTTACCAATTTCACCTTTTTAGTCAAAATAAAAACACAAAAACGCAAAATATTTTTGTAATTTTTGAAAATTTTTCAAATTTTTTTTGTATTTTTCGAAAAATTTTGGACTAAAAATAAAAACAACACACAACTAAAAACAAGATACTGATAAACTAATTCCCTCCACCAAACCTAAATGAGACATTTTCCCCAATGTCTTAAACAGTAGAAAAAGAGTTTAGAAGATAGTACCTGGTTAACTGAAATTCTACACGAAAAGTTAAATGTTAAGATCCAGATTAATACGATGCCTCTTACCACGATCGTCCTCGGACCAATTTATCTTTGAAATGATAAGGTCAATTTGTGGTTCATAGGCTAAGATATGGTCAATAGATCCGGAGCAGTTCTGGCAGTGAATATGAGTTCTTTTAAAGGTTTTGAGACGAACCCATTTCTCCGGGAATCATCAAGAAACACACAAAGAAAATCATAAAATCCTTCAACGTTGTACAGTCCAAGCGGTTTCTGGTGTATGTTCAGGTTCGCCCAAGATAAAACTGTAAAAATTTCCTCCAATGTACCCAAGCCACCGGGCAAAGCAATAAAAACATCAGCACGGTTAATCATTTCTACCAGTTGTTCAGACAGACCTGGCACTATTAGTTCTTCTCCGTTTGATGGTCTAATAAGATTTGCCTCCGCCAAGGGTTTTGGGATGATTCCCAAAACTTGACTGCCTCATTCTTGTACGGCCTTTGAAATGATTCCCATAAGTCTAAGATTGCCACCGCCATATAGTAAGTGCATATTTCTTGCAGCTAAGACTCGACCCAATTCCTGTGCTGCTGTTACGTATTGTGGCTTAACACCAACACTAGTACCGCAAAACACACAGATGTTTTCAACTCGTCTTCTTGAAGTGACTTCCATGTTTTACTCTGGATGTCTTCAAAAGTGCAATGATGAGTTGAATTTATAGCACCTGAAAAGGGTGAGCAAAAATAATAGCACTAGTACCTGCCAAATGACAATTATTAGTTAAACAATAAAATAAATCGTGATAGTCAAAAAGATCTGGATCCTATTAAAGTAAATAAAAGAAAATAACAAAACAAATCACAATTATTAGGAAAAGACAAAGAGATATAATATGTACAAGAAACGTAGCGGCTTGATTGACGTTTATGCGTTTGAGACAAGCTTCCCATCCAATTTTCTTATAAATTGGCAAACATGGTGTTTTTGAGTCAGATTCCCAAGACTTAACTGTTGTCTTTCTCTTTGAAATTGTGCATATAACACACGAATTTCGTGATAGACATATCCACTGGGATGCGTCTAAAGAGTTTTAGATATATCATCCAAAGACTCCTTACTCAAGCCATCCTTAATGAAATTAATCTTATCTTCGCGGTTATCAGACACCATTCCTAAAGAACGACAAAGAGTATCACAAAAATACGAGCACATTTATAACAAACACACATTCTTTTGGCTCTTCTCTTTTTAGCATATGTGCTCTATCCTAAATCAGGCAAATGTGAAATAAAAGAGTCAGAAGACTCATCTGCCAATCGGACCCTGTTGGTGTTTGCTAAGGTCCCAAGATCATAAACAAGCATGAAATAAGTGCGAATACAAATCAACGAAGTTACGAAATACTCGCATCGATCGGTTGAGTGACGCTACGATGAACAAAATCGAATTCTGCCCACTGTCACAGCTCACGGTAGTGCAGTTCTTGAGCTCCACCATTTTTCGATTTTTGGATCATCTTCCAAGCTCCAAGCTTTGTCAAACGATTCCCGGCTCATGGGTGGACTTCCCTATCACCTTAGCATGGCTTCGTAGTGTGCTGGCACTCCCGATTTTGCCACAAAATCGCGACTCTAAGCTTCCCTTTTCCTCTTGGCTCACGGCAGTTCACTGCAAAACCAGTGAAGAAATTTGCCCCATGGGCGTGTGAGAGAGAGATGAGTTTGGTTGATGGCTAAAGTGTATCTAATACACTTATGTGAATTTCAAATTCATTTCATGTGAATTTGGCTTTCAAGAAGTCAAACAATTAAAGCCAATCAACCTCCATCAACTCACATCACTCATGAATAGTGACTTGCATCAATCACTCAAAGTGAAAGACATGCATCACTTGATTGACGAATGATGTGATGCTAGTTGCGACTAGCGATTTGATGCATGATTTGACTTACGTGCTGCACTCGAATTCGAAATGCGAATGCGCTCGCAAATAATCTCGGGCTCGGGTTCGCTAATTCCAAATTAACGAATTTTCCGTTGCGACGCAATTAAATCTAATTTAATTAAATAATCATGCCTAGCATAATTACTATTCACATCGCTAACGAATTAATTCTAAATTAATTCGTTCGCCCGAATTAAAATCTAATTTTAATTTCGCGTCGAAATCCAATTTCGTTTAATATATCGAATATATTAATTTATCGATTAATTCCAAATTAATCGTTATCTCTCTTTAATTGATATTTTATCCCAGATAAAATATCTCCGCAATTAATCCCAGATTAATTTTCTCTCTCTTCTAATTAATCCCAGATTAATTTAGAGTGCGAGTCATACGTCATCGGTGAATCTTTGGGAAGCGACCCATGAGATCCCCGGATATGTTGGCAGTAAATACGGTCGTCGGACTATCCGAACAAGTAAGTACCTAGTACTACGTTTTACCGATTTACAAGACAAGGTTGGCTTCTAGCAAAGCGCCATGCCTACCCAATTCTCCAGAAATATCCTTACAGGAATAAAGGATCTATATCAGGCGTAGTATACGTAGTATAGCGTATTTCTGTCCAATATCGGATGATCACATGCTAGGCCTGGGGCTGGAATTGTGTCTGCCCCGTACGAAGCACATGTCGGATGTATGGTAACTAGTCTCTATAATTGGATAAACATGACCTTGTCATTTTATCCCGATGACTGCAGTACTTAAGAGTACTAGTACCGAATCCTACGTGACCATCATCTCCATATGACTGGAGTGACACTTCCGTCTTGACATCACACCCAACACACTACGATTCTCAATATACCCAGCGTAGGCGTACACAAAACCTGTTAAAGCCCTGAATGACCGCAACCAAAGTATATTGATTGTCGCAAGTATTAGCAGTGCAAGTCTCAGGTTAAGACCAAATACACCTACCCTGATTTCGGACTTCCATAGACACATAGTCATACTACCAATGGAATTCCGAGGGGGTCTATCCAGAGCGAAGCTGTTTCCCGTACCATCGGTAAAACATAACCTCCTATTACACTTGCATGAGTATCCTATACCCAAATATATGAGAACTATGTCGTTGTGCCCTCACAACGCGCACAAGTGTAATACTAGTCTTTTACGTATTTATCGATGTCCAATCTCGATAATACTTTGACTAGGGATATTTAATGATTTATCCTTCGTGGACTGATACTGTCTCATATCATTCTCCGTCCAGGAACAAATCATAGGGACCTCCTATCATTTATACATCTAGGTGATCTAATCACAAATGATAAGAGTGCAATCTCCTTTGTCACATAGTTAATTTGTACAACAACACCATGATCTGTACAAATAGTGACGCTATGGGTCATAATTTTCCAACAATCTCCCACTTGGCCTATAGCCAGTCACTCGAGTGTCTTACACCCGAACTATGTACGGTTGGCTCAAACTGCTGAGAAAAGGCTTTCGTCAGTGGATTTGCATGATTATCATCTGATGCGATTTATTCGATCATCACATCGCCACTATGTATGATCCGAACGAATCAGATGAATATCGAAGTATATATCTGGATCGTTGATGAGACCATTAATTCTTTAGCCTGTGCTGACGCCTAGCTCAGCTGCTAACAGAACTATATCTAATCTAATTAGATTTATTATCGACCCAGAAGGCTTCTATTGCCGCCTCAGCTGCAGCTATAACCCACATTTGTTGTTTATACGGTAACAGTATCTTGCTTGGAAGATTTCCAGCTCACTGTACCGTTATTCAAACTTTGTAGTACCGTTTGCGACTTATAGTCGTCTTATCGGTTTAGGAAACTTGCAGTAGTGATCCCAGTCACTTCAAGTTCTCATTCTCCACAGATTAAGATAGCATCCTTAGTTCTCTAAGATACTAACGGATGTTCTTAACATCAATCCAGTGACTATCACTTGGTTTGGCCCGATTGTGAATCCATATGCTCAAAGCGTATGAGACAGCAGGTCGCGTACATTTTTCAATGTACGATTTCTCGGAGAGTTTTTCTCGAAAGCCACGCTTTCACCGATTATTATTATGGGAATATCATTTCTAAGAAATGACATATTATCATTATTTTATAGGACAGCCACTGTCAGTGCGCTCCCACTAACCCTCTTATATACACAAGAATCATTTCCGTTTTGAATTAAATAATAAACTATTATGATTACATCAAAATGATAATTCCAAGAACCTATGCTAGCTTCAATCCAAACATGGATCGAATAACCTGCAAACCTTGTTTGCTAGTTATGGTACGAAAAAATCGACAGGATGTCATAAACATCCTCCGAAAGGTTTCCTTTTCAGGAAAGCGATTTTCCCGTTAAAGCTGACATATTTCATAAATGAAACATGCAGCATTAGCAAGCATTATCCAAATGGATTTACCGTGGCAACAGGTAAAAGGTTGAATCGTAATCAACACAATGTTGATAACGATACCTTTCCGCTAAAAGCCTAGCTTTATACGTTGGTATGTTGTCATCCATGTATGTCTTCCTTGAAGACCTATATAGTACCAATGGGCACAATGCCTTGCGGTACATCAACTAGTATCCAAACTTGGTTGATATACATGGAATCCATTTCGGACTCATGGCACTTTGCCAAAATAGGGAGTCGATACCTTGTATCACTTCCTCATACGTAGTCAGTTGGTGTACCTCAATAAGATAGACATCTTTATGAGGTGAGATCAGAAAACCATACCCCAGGTTGTTTTCTAACTCTCTCCGACTTACGCGGTTCTTGTGTATTCCAAGATTATTGGTATAGTTTCATCCTTGATGAACTATTTATGTTCCATTAAGATTCGGTGCCTGGAACTGTATTACTCTGATTTTCATCGAGTTTTACTATCCTCCCACTTACCACTGCATATCGGTATTCCTCTTAGGAAAACCACATGGCGAGCAACAATCTAATTGTTCTCTGTGAGTTGTATAAGTACTATACTTGGTTTCCCTAGGATAACCTACAATTGGCACTTATCCAATTTGGGTTTTAGTTTGGTATCATCCAAACATATGCCCAGCATTCCCAAAATTTCAGGAATGAGAAACCCGGTTTCTTTCCGTTCATATCTAATATGATATCTGTCAAACAGAATTTTATGGAACCTTATTCTAAATAAGATCTGCACTATTTATACTTATCTGTTGAAGGAAATGGTAGCTCAGAGCCACTCATGATTAACCTTATCATATCCAACAAAATTCGGTTACTCAGTTCGGACACACCGTCAACTTGACGTGTTCCGGGAGGAGTCCTTTGAAAGAACACTATACTCTTTCAAGTATTTTAGAAACTTATTGCTTAAGTATTTCCACTACGGTCTCACCGTGACAGTTTAATACTTAGCCGATCTGTTTGTCTATTTCGTGTCGAGTCGAAATGTAAAAGTTTCCGATGTGTGTTCTTCAAAAAAACAATAACCACAACGCGATGCCACATCGTAAAGGTCACGAAATATTCATATCCACCTCTAGCCTAGCTAGACATGGGCCCACTTGCTTCACTATGAACTAGGGCTAACAGATTGGTGGCATTTACACTTTTACCAAGTAAATAGTGTTTTAGGAACTTTGCCAATAAACTAGATTCGTAGACTTTATTTGAATAGTATCAAATCAGTCATAGTATCATTCTTCAAAAGTGTGGATATACGAGTCTTGTTTAATTGTGTCCTAGACAACAATGCCATAATTAAGTTTCATCTGATCAAATCAGTTTGAGCTATTTGTTTGTCATGTTATACGTTTGAGATTTATTTATATTCAAAATATAATTCTGTTATTCACATCTAATGTGTTTATCTCAATATCATCTTTATATAATAAAACACTTTAGTGTTCTAGAATATAAAGGTTCACCCGCAATGGGTCAAACACTGATATAGAGATAATGTTTCTAGTCAAACTAGTTACATTATAACAGTTCCATAATTTAAGTACACACCCGAGGGTAGTTCCTAAATTAGGTATCTACGGTTGAAAAACAGCGACTTTCATCCCCTTTCCAATTCGTAGATTAATCTCAATGATGTCATTATCCTGCTCATAGCAGATTCTGAACATCAGTATATATTATGTACCACACTAAGTATTTAAAAATAATTTTAATACTAGTAGTGAATATATTTATGACAATCATATTTAAAGCCGGAGCCTTGCACCGTCTTTAATTCCTTCATGTCTGCTTTGTCCAAACGGCAGTCACGCTTCCGCGATCCCGTTTGCCACATTTAGCAGACATTTTGGGATATGTCCTTTATTTTCCTAGAAGATTAAAATGATTTTGCCTTTGCCCTTTTCATATTCCAGAAGCCTTTGGCCAAGCCTCGGGTTTCTAGAATATCGAAGTAAGGTGCGCCTTGCGCTACTTGCCTAATTGCAAACTTTGACTTTGTCTCCTTGAGAATAGTCATTAACTCTCCAAGAGTTATTATTGCAATTTTAGTACTTCTAAAACCTAAGTATAGATTTATGAAGATCCTTCAATTTCATTATCATACTTTAAGGATCTAACCCTTAGTTCTGACAAATAAATCAATGAGTCTACTGCGACAAGCTTAATGGATTAAGCACTAAAGCTATCATCACATAAATCTTCCAAGATTATGCTCTACTATTTGCTTAACTCCGGGCTTAGGCATAATACGTTATTTTATCAAATAAAGTAACTTATTATTTTCCAGGACCATACTGAAATTTTATTCCCAATTTGAAAATTAAACCATTTAAATACATTTTCCCTAGGATTATGTTTTAAATGTCAATCTTTCAATTAATCTTGATTTTAATAGTCCAACTATTTAATCAACGATTTAGGTACTATTTATTATAATGATTACAATAGTCCAACTATTTAATCAACTATAATTTAATAGATTAAAATCAATTATATTGATTACTATAATCCAATTATAAAATCAATTATAAATGAATAGTTGGATACAGTCCAACTGTTAATAAAACAACGATTTAAATATTAGTCCAACTAACATTTAATTTATTTGACGAATGATATTTGTTTTGAGCGCGTATGGCAAGTAATTAAACAAATATTGCAAATTCAATTCTTGCCTCCCACTATTTTTCGGCGAGCCTCTAACCCTATGTCGAGTACTCGGGAAACCGTGTTTCCTAGTGGGCTAGGATCCCATTAAATATCACATAATCTTGACTTTGGCCAACAAATTGTATGATAATTAACTACGTAGATCTCTAAGATCAATTGGATCCGATCCAATTCCTAGATCCAGTAGGGGGACATCCAAGTCCGAACTATATCTTATATATGCCAATACATCCAATGTATTACCTAACCTTTTTCCTCTGAATCAACTAAGCCTTGGCTTTGGCACAACAAACTTAGTGATCCCAGTCAAGCGACCCATTGACCATGGAAAGCTTCGTAATCAATGTCGATGGACAAGAAGTGGTCTTGACTTTGGCCAACAACCATAACTTGGACAAGACACCGATATGGAATAAAGCCTTCGTGATTCAAACACATGCTCGACAGAAAAAGGCCTTGACTTTGGCCAACAAGCCAATGCCAGTCTCGGATCTTGAGTGAGAATCACTCAATGGAAGGAAAAACGCTTAATATTTTGCGAGGGTTTTTCCGAGTGCAAATTGGCAACCAATTTATTATCTTTGTTAAGGTCTCATCATCATACATCCTTAAATAACTGCATTCTAAATACATAATAAAGCCCGTATAAATAATAATAATGATGGCGGATGGATACTTTACACATTGATCCTAGATCAGATCTCTCCCTTTCTCTCTCCCGCTAGCACATGTATTACTTCTACTACCGTTACACTACACTTCTAAAGAAACCTCATTTACATTGAGGGGAATAGGTGAGAAGAGAATACAAAGAATATGGAGGTGAAAGGCTGGACACGCAGGTCCAATTAATAAATCAAATTTATTACAATAATTTCTAAAATTGTCCTACCCATCTAATATCCATCTGATATACATTATTCATGCATCGCAACCATGTATTCACACAAGCATGTTATCAATCAATCTAATCAAATTAATTAATCTATAATTAGTGATCATCCAATGTTCAAAAACAACGATTTGATTTTTCTCGAGTCAAACTCGTTTTGCGAATAAGTACTCAAAGTACGAATTCTCGAATTAAATTAAACTACAATATTAAATCCAATTTAATATGTATTTAATTCTAATTCACTATTTAATTCCAAATTAAATACTACACTTTATTAATAAACCTTTTACGACTTAAATTCCAAATTTAATCATTACGGGTCTCAAAGCCCGATTAACGTCCAACATTAATTTAATTAAAGTCCAATGGGCTTTTAATTAATTTCTTAAGGCGTGGACTTTTGGTCAACTCGGGTCAAACCGATAACCAAAGTCCAATCCAGGAGTTACCCCACCCCATAAGCCTAGAAATCAATTTCGGCCCATTAGGCTCAATTAACTTTAAAGGTCCATTAAGTCGCATTTGGGCTTTATGGAAGCAGTTTTGGGCCTAATTGGATCCAATCCATTGGCCTAAACCTAACTTGGTACAACCAAGCCCAATTACAACATTTCATGCCCAATTTCCAAAATTAGGCCCATTTTATTTAAATTACAAAATCCAATTTCACATTTAATTAAACTAAAGTGTATTACATAATTAATTACCCAATTAACATTTCTAAAACATCAATTAGCCTAATTAATATGCAAAAGCCTATGTCGATGGTCAGACGCAAATATCCAGTTTAACCAATTGAACCATATGTCTATGTCAACCAAATTACCTGGATTCAATAAGTTTAAGTTCCAATTATGGCTACCCCTGCCCGACAGGTATATGTCTATCCTGTAAGGAAATCTATTAAAGGGTTATCTATCCTCAAGGAAGATCGTGGGCTATTAAGTCTAAGGCTGAAACCTAAAATTCCTTTGTCAAGTTTATTTTTGATTTACCACATCAATCTTATTAGTGGCCAATTAACAAGACGCATTAAGCTTAAGACTTAATTAAACCATTAAATTACCCAAACTATAATTTAACCCCTTATAAACCGGTGATATTGGATTTCATCACAACCCCAGATAACTGGCATAGTTACGACACATATTTACGGGTAGTAAAAAAACTTAAATAGAATAAAAGACATAAAGTAAAATACTGAAAATTAAATACTGAAAATTAAATGCTGAAAAGTAAATGCTGAAAGAAAATGCTAAAATTAAATACTGAAAATTAAATGCTGAAAAGTAAATGCTGAAAGTAAACTACTGAAAAGTAAATTGCTGAAAAGTAAATTGCTGAAAGTAAATTGCTGAAAAGTAAATGCTGAAAGTAAATTGCTGAAAAGTAAATGCTGAAAGTAATTGCTGAAAGTAAATTGCTGAAAAGTAAATGCTGAAAGTAAATTGCTGAAACGTAAATAGAGTAAAAGTACAATAAAAGAAAATGCTGAGGTAAAAGGATCCGTTTTTATTACTTCTATTTTAGATATCTCCATTAATATAATATATTAACTTTGCATGATAATTACCAACCAGCCATATAGGCGGTATCCAGATTAAGTCAAATTAATAATTATTTACCAACCGACCAATCAGGCGGTATCCAGTTTAGTCAGGTTAAAACCAATTTAAATAATTACCAACCGACCAATATGGCGGTATCCTCGTTAAGTTAGATTTTAACTAGTTTATATATTATAATTAAGGGAGATTAATCTAAATATTAGTAATAAAAGTATTACCTTTTACCCCAGCAAAGGGGAGTTACCTCCTCATTACTGAAAAGTAAAAACTGAAAATTAAATAAAGAAAAGTATTGTGCATAAAAGTAAATTGCGGAAAGTAAAAACTGAAAAGTAAAGAAAAGAAAGTGCGAAAGCGGAAATTAATTACTGAAAGCTATAAATAAATAAACAAGATACAATCTTCTTAGTATTCTTAAGGAATTCCTTAGAAGAAAGTATGAATTTACAAATGAAATGGCTTGGTATTTATAGGCAAACTTTTGCCTCCATCAAATCATCCACCAAATCAGTTATTAATTGCTCCACTAATTGCTCCACTAATTGCTCCACCAAATCCATTACTAATTGCTCCACTAATTTCTTATCATGTTTGGTGGTGATTTGATAATTTTTATTATTTATTTATTAATTTATTTTTTGCTTTGAAAATGACTTTAATAATTACATACAACACACTTCTAGATGGTTTATCAATTTCTGGCATGCAATCTTCAGAATTCGAAATTATTTTGTCTTTCAAAGTTGTAGATCTTTGATTCTTCTTTAATCTGGAACTTGAATCAGCTCAATCCAATATCGGAGTAAAACGTTATGCCCAAAATACGACAGATGCGCAAAATTGGAATTTCCAAAACTGCACTTCGTTGAAACACCCTATCAAGTTTCCAATCTCCAAAATTAATATGTCAAGTCCAATATTTGTCCTTATTTGACCCACATTTCATCCTAAATGATTTCATTGGGTCCCAATATTAATTTATATGCAAAATAAACTAAAATAGATCAAAACGTTCATCAAACCCGAGAAACTAAACAAAATATTAAGTAGAAGGGGCGGTAAATATTGATATATTTTCCGCTCATCACACCCCCAAACCTAACATTTTGCTAGTCTTCGAGCAAAAAAATAAAATAAAATACAAGAAACAATTAAAATTAAACTAAGCCACTTTCGTAGGGATCCCGGTTGTATTTAGCATATGCAACAAGCCTTTAACCCCTAGGTGTCCCTAGTGGACGAGTTATAGTCTTGTGAGGGCTTACAGCAACGATACCCACAAACATTTTACAAAAGTAAAAAGATAATAAATCTAATGCACACAAAGAAAAAAGACAAGAGAAAGAGAATAAAGAAGTTAGTGACTAATCAGGTGAAACTTCTACTCCAAGTCAATAGTTGTTTTGTTTCATTCTAAATTACCGAATAATTAAATTCTCCGATTATTTTTACCATTCTCCATATACATATTCGAAAAATATTAATCAACTCATTTTTGCCCACAACAGTCACAAATGTAGTTGATAAGAGAGCAATATTTTTGTCCTAAAGTTTTATCAGAATTCACATCTTTTTGCAGCAATGGAATAATGATTCTGATTTTTTCTGATTTTTTTTTTGATTTTTGATTTTTTTTTTTATATACAATATCTTCAATCTATGTAGCGAGTGTTGGGTCGGTAGCTCCCAAACCAGTTGGCTTTAGGGCACTAGAGCACTAAATATTATAAACTTTTCAATTACAACTCATGTCTGTATGTTACTATGCATGTTGATAATATCTGCTAACTGAGCATATGAAGATCCTTTTTTAGTCAGTATTATGGAGAATTCACAAATTAAATAATTCAAAATGAAATAAACAAAAATTAACTTGTTCCGAATTAGGTTTGAGATACGTCTCAGGAGTGAAAACTACTTACTCATCTATCTCTTACCAATTTCACCTTTTTAGTCAAAATAAAAACACAAAGACGCAAAATATTTTTGTAATTTTTGAAAACTTTTCAATTTTTTTGTATTTTTCGAAAAATTTTGGACTAAAAATAAAAACAACACACAAACTTAAAACAAGGTGCTGATCAACTAATTCCCTCCCCCAAACCTAAATGAGACAATGTCCCCAATGTCTTAAACAGTAGAAGAAAAGTTTAGAAGATAGTACCTGGTTAGCTGAAATTCTACAGGAAATTAAAGGTTAAGATCCAGATTAATCCGACGCATCTTACCACGATCGTCCTCGGACCAATTTATCTTGAAATGACTGGGTCAATTTGTTGTTCATAGGTTAAGATTTGGTCAATTAGATCCGGAGCAGTTCTGGCAGTGAAGAGGAGTTCTTTTAAAGGTTTTGACACGAACCCATTTCTCCGGGCATCATCAAGAAACACACAAAGAAAATCATAAAATCCATCAACGTTAAACAGCCCAATTGGTTTCTGGTGTATGTTCAAGTTCGCCCAAGATAGCACTATAAAAATTTCCTCCAATGTACCCAAGCCACATGGCAAAGCAATAAAAGCATCAGCACGGTTAATCATTTCTACCAGTCGTTCAGACATACCTGGCACAATCAGTTCCTCTCTGTTTGATGGTTCAATAAGATTTGCTTCTGCCAAGGGTTTTGGGATGATTCCCAAAATGTGACTGCCTCTTTCTTGTACGGCTTTTGAAACGATCCCCATAAGTCCAAGATTGCCTCCGCCATATACTAAGTTCATATTCTTTGCAGCTAAGACTCGACCCAATTCTTGTGCTGCTTCTATGTATTGTGGTTTAGTACCAACACTACTACCGCAAAACACACAGATGTTTTCAATTCGTCTTCTTGAAGTGGCTTCCATGTTTTACTCTGGATGTCTTCAAAAGTGCAATGATGAGTTGAATTTATAAAACCTAAAAAGGGTGAGTAATAATAGCACAAGTATCTTCCAAATGACGATTACTAGTTAACACTAAAATAAATCGTGATACTCAAAAAGATCTGGATCCTGTCGGAGAAAATAAAAGAAAACAGCAAAATAATTTACAATTATTAGGAAAAGATAAAGAGATATAATATGTACAAGAAAAGTAGCGGCTTGATTGATGTCTATGCGTCAGGGACAAGCTTCCCATCCAATTTTCTTATAAACTGGCAAACAGGGTCTTTTTGAGTCAGATTACCAAGACTTAATTGTTGTCTTTGTTGGACAATTATGACCCATAGCGTCACTATTTGTACATATCATGGTGTTGTTGTACAAATTAACTATGTGACAAAGGAGATTGCACTCTTATCATTTGTGATTAGATCACCTAGATGTATAAATGATAGGAGGTCCCTATGATTTGTTCCTGGATTGAGAATGATATGAGACCGTATCAGTCCACGAAGGATAAATCATTAAACATCCATAGTCAGAGTATTATCAAGATTGGACATCCAAAAATACGTAAAAGACTAGTATTACACTTGTGCGCGTTGTGAGGGCACAACGACATAGTTCTCATATATTTGGGTAAAGGATACTCATGCAAGTGTAATAGGAGGTTGTGTTTTACCGATAGTACGGGAAACAGCTTCGCTCTGGATAGACCCCCTCGGAATTCCATTGGTAGTATGACTATGTGTCTATGGAAGTCTGAAATCATGGTAGGTGTATTTGGTCTTAACCTGAGACTTGCACAGCTAATACTTGCGACAATCAATATACTTTGGTTTTGGTCGTCCAGGGCTTTAACCGGTTTTTGTGTACGCATCTTCTGGGTATATCGAGAATCGTAGTGTATTGGGTGTGATGTCAAGTCAGAAGTATCACTCCAGTCATATGGAGATGATGATCGCGTAGGGATACAGAACTGGTTCTCTAAAAAGGTTGCAACCCTCGGGATAATATGACTTGGTCATGATTATCCGATAATAAAGAAACTAGTTGCTTGTAATCCGATATATGCTTCGTACGGGGCAGACACTATACCAGCCCCAAGCCTTGCATGTGATCATCCGATACTGGATCGAAATACGCAATACTATGTATACTACGCCTGATATAGATCCTTATTCCTGTAATGATATTTCTGGAGAATTGGGTAGGCATGGCGCTTTGCTAGAAGCCAACCTTGTCTTGTAAATCGGTATAAACGTAGTACTAGGTACTTACGTGTTCGGATAGTCCGACGACCGTGTTTACTGCCATCATATCCGGGGATCTCATGGGTTGCTTCCCGAAGATTCACCGATGACGTATGACTCACACTTTTAATTAATCTGGGATTAATTAGATGAGAGAGAAAATTAATCTGGGATTAATTGCGGAGATATTTTATCTGGGATAAAATATCAATTAAAGAGAGAAAATGATTAATTTGGAATTAATCGATTAAAATAATATATTTGATATATTAAACGAAATTAGATTTCGACGCGGAATTAAAATTAGATTTTAATTCGGGCGAACAAATTAATTTAGAATTAATTCATTAGCGATGTGAATAGTGATTTCGCTAGGCATAATCATTTAATTGCGTCGTAATGGAAAATTCATTAATTTGGAATTAGCGAACCCGAGCCCGAGAGTGTTTGCGAGCGCATTCGCATTTCGAATTCGAGTGCGGCATGCAAGTCACATCAAGCGTCAAATCATTTGTCACATCAAGCGTCAAATCAAATGTCACTTTGAGTGATGTGACAAGTTGTCACTTGATTCAGTGATGTGAGTGATGTGAGTTGTTGGAGTTGTTGGAAAGCTTTTGTATTTGACTTTTGGAAAGCCAAATATTTGGTAATTCATTTATTTGTTTTTGGAAAATGGATAAAGTGTATTAGATACACTTAAAACATAACAACATTTCTTTCACATCTCTCTCTCTAATTTTCTCTCCTCTCTCTCGGCCTCAGAGGCTATTTTCTGTTTTCTGGTTTGCAAAAACCGTGAGCAATGGAAGCACAAGTGCGATGATTTTACGGAAAAATCATCAAGAGCTAGCACTCCGAGAGACATGCGAAGGTGATAGGGAAGTCCACCCATGAGCTTGGAATCGTTTGACGAAGCTTGGAGCTTGTTCAAGGAGCAACAATGGCCGAAACCAGTGAGCTGTTTCACTGCCACTGCCGAATGCAGTAAAGAGGAGGCAGAAAATTTTTATTGCCTCGCGCGTCGTTCAACCGATAAATGTGAGTATTCCGCAACTCCGTGATGTATTCACATGTTTATTTCTTGCTTTGTATTCGATCCTCGGGACGTAGAAACTCCAACAATAGTATCAGAGCGATTGAAAAGCATGAAATTGATTATGGCTTAAAATTTGGGTAAAATGTTTTTGAGCATGATTTGAATGAATTGGATGTTTGAGTATGCTTAATACATGTTTAATTGATGATTGATTGGATCAATTTGATGAAATTGTGTTTGGAACAAATTTTCCCAAATTTTTGTGTTGGCCGAATGGTACATAATGCCCTAATTGTCTTGGTTTTTTGATTTTAATCATTGGATGAGTTGGATCCATGTTGGGTATATTGATTTATGTCGATTGTGGATTTAATTGTATTGAAACCGAATCAGATATAAATATCCCCAAATTGCTGAGAACAATATAAGCATGTTTGGGTTTGATTTTTTTATCAAAATATGTTGGACACTAATTGATGTAATTGCGCATGATTAATTGTGTAAATTGATGTTTTAGAAATGTTAATTATGTTATACACTTTAGAATTAATTAGATTGTAAAATTGGACTTTTATGATTTAATTAAATTGGGCCTATTTTGAATTTGGGCTTGAATTGTTGTTATTGGGCTTGGTTGTACCAATATGGGTTTAGGCAAAATTGGTTGGATCCAATTGGGCCCAAATCCGCTTCCATAAAGCCCAAATGCGACTAATGGACCTTTAAAGTTTAGTTGGGCCTAATGGGCCAAAATTGATTTCTAAGCTTATGGGGTAATTCCCGGATTGGACTTTGGTTATTCGGTTCGACCCGAGTTGACCAAAAGTCCACGCCTCAACAAATTAATTAAAAGCCCATTGGACTTTAATTGAATTGATGTTGGACGTTAATCGACCTTTGATACCCGTAACGATTAAATTTGGAATTTAAATCGTAAAGGTTTATTAATAAAGTGTAGTATTTAATTTGGAATTAAATAAGCGGATTAGTAATAAATACATATTAAATTGGATTTAATTTTGTAGTTTAATTTAATTCGAGAATTCGTACTTTAAGTACTTATTAGCAAAACGAGTTTGACTCGCGCAAAATCAAATCGTTGTTTGAACATTGGATGGTCAGTAATTATCAGATTAATTAATTTGATTAGATTGATTGATAACATGCTTGTGTGAATACATGGTTGCGATGCATGAATAATGTATATCGGATGAATATTAGATGGGTGGGCAATTTTAGAAATTGTTGTAATAAATTTGATTTATTAATTGGACCTGCGTGTCCAGCCTTATCACCTCCTTATTCTTTGTATTCTCTTCTCACCTATTCTCCTTAATGTGAATGAGGTTTCTTTAGAAGTGTAGTGTAACGGGTAGAAGTAATACATGTGCTAACGGGAGAGAGAAAGTGAGAGATCTGATCTAGGATCAATGTGTAAAGTATCCATCCGCATATCATTATTATTATATTATACGCGCTTTATTATGTATTTAGAATGCATTTTTAAGGGTGTATGATGATGAGACCTTAACAAAGATAATAAATTGGTTCCCAATTTGCACTCGAAAAACCCTGGCAAAATATTAAGCGTTTTTCCTTCCATTGAGTGATTCTCACTCATGATCCGAGACTGGCATTGGCTTGTTGGCCAAAATATTAAGCGTTTTTCCTTCCACTGGGATCACTAAGTTTGTTGTGTCAAAGCCAAAGCTTAGTTGATTCAGAGGAAAAAGGTTAGGTAATATATTGGATATATTGGCATATATAAGATATATGTTTCGGACTTTGATGTCCCCCTACTGGATCTAGGAATTGGATTGGATCCAATTGATCTTAGAGATCTACCTAGTTAATTATCATACAATTTGTTGGCCAAAGTCAAGATTGTGTGATATTTAACGGGATCCTAGCCAACTAGGAAACACGGTTTCCCAAGTACTCGACAGAGGGTTAGAGGCTCGCCGAAAAATAGTGGGAGGCAAGAATTGAATTTTCAATATTCGTTTAATTACTTGCCATACGCGCTCAAACAAATATCATTCGTCAAATAAATTAAATGTTAGTTGGACTAATATTTAAATTGTTGTTTTAATAAACAGTTGGACTATATTCAAACTATTCATTTATAGTTGATTTTATAATTGGATTATAGTAATCAATATAATTGATTTTAATCTATTAAATTATAGTTGATTAAATAGTTGGACTATTGTAATCATTATAAAAAATAGTACCTAAATCGTTGATTAAATAGTTGGACTATTAGAATCAAGATAGAAATTGAAAGATTGGCATTTGAAACATAATACTAGGGAAAATGTATTTAAATGGTCTAATTTTCAAATTGGGAATAAAATTTTAGGATGGTCCTGGAAAATAATAAGTTACGTTATTTGATAAAATAACATATTAGGCCTAAGCCCGGAGTTAATCAAACAGTAGAGCATAATCTTTGGAAGATTTATGTAATGATAACTTTAATGCTTAATCCATTAAGCTTGTCGCAGTAGACTCCTTAATTTCTTAATCAGAACTAAGGATTAGATCCTTAAAGTATGATAATGAAATTGAAGGATCTTCATAGATCTATTATTAGATTTTAGAAGTACTAAATTGTAATAAAATAATTCTTGGAGAATTAATGACTATTCTCAAGGAGACAAAGTCAAAGTTTGCAGTAGGCAAGTAGCGCAAGGCGCACCTTACTTCGATATTTTAGAAGTCCGAGGCTTGGCCAAAGGCTTCTGGAGTGTGAAAAGGGTAAAGGCAATATCATTATAATCTTCTAGGAAGATAAAGGACATATCCCAAAATGTCTGCCTAAATTGTGGCAAACGGGATCGCGGAAGCGTGACTGCCGTTTGGACAAAGCAGACATGAAGGAATTGAAGACGAGCAAGGCTCTGACTTCAAATATGTTTGTCATAAATATATTCACTACTAGTATTAAAATTGGATTTTAAATACTTAGTGTGATACATAAATATATAATGATGTTCAGAATCTGCTATGAGCAGGATACTGACTTCAGATTGAGATTTGTCTGCGAATTGGAAACGGGACGAAAGTCGCTATTTTAACCGTAGATACCTAATTTTAATAACTACCTTCGGGTGTGTACTTAAATTTAGAAACTGTTATAATGTAACTAGTTTGACTAGAAACATTATCTCTATATCAGTGTATAATCCGTTGCGGATTTACCTTTATATTCTAGAACACTAAAGTGTTTCATTATATAAAGATGATATTGAGATAAACATATTAGATGTGAATAACAGAATTTATATTTTGAATATAAATAAATCTCAAACGTATAACATGACAAACAAATAGCTCAAATTGATTTGATCAGAAGAGACTAATTGTGGCATTGTTGTCTGGGACACAATTAAACAAGAATCATATATCCACACTTTCGAAGAGTGGGTACTAGGATTGATTTGATTCCATTCAAATAATTTCAACGAATCTAGTTAATTGGGCAAAGTGCCTAAAACACCTTTACTTGGTGAAAGTGTAAATGCCACCGATCTGTTAGCCCTAGTTCATAGTGAAGCAAGTGGGCCCATGTCTAGCTAAGCTAGAAGTGGATATGAATATTTTGTGACCTATACGGATGTGGCATCGCGTTATGGTTATGTGTCTCTTTTGAAGAACAAAAATCAGAAACTTTTACAATTTCGACACGAAGTAGACAAACAGATCGACTAAAGTATTATACCGTCACGGTTAGACCATGATGAAAATACTTAAGTAATAAGTTTCTCAAATACTTGAAAGAGTATAATATTCTTTTAAAGAGGACTCCTCCCGGAACACCTCATCCTAACGGTGTGTCTGAACCTGAGTAACCGAATTTTGTTGGACATGATAAGGTTAATCATGAGTCGCTCTGAGTTACCATTTCCTTCAACGGATAAGCTTCAAACAGTGTAGAACTTATTTTGAATAAGGTTCCATTAAAATCTGTTAGACATACTTCATATTAGATATGAACGGGAAAGAAACCGGGTTTCTCATTCCTATAAATTTGGGTATACTAGGCATACGTTTGGATGATACCAAACTAAAACCCAAATTGGATAAGTGCCAATTTTAGGTTATCCTAGGGATACCATAAGTATAATACTTATCCAACTCACAAGAGAACAATTTAATTGTTGCTCACCATGCGGTTTTCCTGAGAGGAATACCATTATGCAGTGGTAAGTGGGAGGATAGTAAAACTCGATGAAAATCGGAGTAATACTATTCAAGGCACCGAATCCTTAATGGAACACAAATAGTTCATCAAGGATGAAACTATACCATTAATCTTCGAATACACAAGAACCGCGTATGTCGGAGAGAGTCAGAAAACAACCTGGGGTATGGGTTTCTGATCTCACCTCATAAAAGATGTCAATCTTTTGAGGTATACCAAATGACTACGTATGAGGAAGTGATACAAGGTATCGACTCCCTAATTATGACAAAGTGTCATGAATCCGAAATGGATTCCATGTAATCAACAAGTTTGGATAGTAGTTGATGTACCGCAAGGCATTGTGCCTATTGGTACTATAAGTCTTCAAGGAAGACATAAATGAAAGTAAATGCTGAAAGTAATTGCTGAAAGTAAATACTGAAAGTAAATTGCTGAAAGTAAATTGCTAAAAAGTAAATGCTGAGAGTAAATTGCTGAAAAGTAAATAAAGTAAAAGTATAATGAAAGAAAATGCTGAGGTAAAAGGATCCACTTTTATTACTTCTATTTTAGATATCTCCCTTAATATAATATATTAACTTCTTGAAATCTATACCCCGCACATCGAATATCTCCACTTCTTGAATGTTTTGCAACAGTCCTTCATTTTTCCTCGAAATATTCCCCATTCTCTGGCATCTGTCACATTGAAGAGCAAAAATATAAGCATCTTTAAAAAGAGTGGGCCATAACAAACCTGATTGTAGGACTTTGGCTGCAGTTTTGTTTCCACTGAAGTGTCCACCATATGGTGATGAATGACAGTGCTGCAAAACACTATTGACCTCCTCATGTGGAACACATCATCTCAATAATTGATCAGCACACCGTTTGAACATGTACGGCTCATCCCAGACACAGTGCTTGACTTCTTTGAAGAATTTCTTCCGTTGCTAAGTTCTCCATTCCAACGGCCATTTTCCTGATACAATGAAGTTGACATAGTCAGCATACCAAGGGACATCCTACTGTTTCATGGCAAATCACTATTCTTCTGGAAAAGTTTCTTTGATTGTCAGTTTTTTGCTAACTGTTTCTCCATTCTCAAGCCTCGATAGATGATCTGCCACCTGATTCTCTGTCCCTTTCCTGTCTCTAATCTCAACGTCTAATTCTTGCAGAAGAAGTATCCAATGGATCAATCTAGGTTTGGCATCTTTCTTCGTGATCAAGTATTTGATTGCTGAATGATCTGTGTAGACCACCACTTTGACACCCAGCAGATAGGAGCATAATTTGTCAAAAGCGTACACAACTGCGATCAACTCCTTTTCAGTGGTTGTGTAGTTGAGTTGAGCTTCGTTCAGAGTTCTGTTGGAGTAGTAAATGGTCTGGAAAATCTTTACTTTGCGTTGTCCCAAAACTGCACCTACAACAAAATCACTAGCATCGCACATTACTTCAAATGGAAGGGTCCAGTCTAGTGCTACAATGATGGGGGCGGAAATCAGCTTTTGTTTTAAGTTCTCAAAAGCTTCCTAACATTCTTTGGTGAAGTTGAAAGGCACATCCTTCTCCAGAAGATTGCACAGAGGTTTAGTAATCTTGGAAAAGTCTTTGATAAATCTCCTGTAAAAACCTACATGTCTAAGAAAGCTCTGAATCCCTTTGACAGATGTCGGCAGAGGTAGTTTTTCAATTATTTCAATCTTTACTTTGTCTACCTCGATTCCCTTTCGTGAGTGACCGGCGTAAACACACACGTATAACGCAAGCGCACGTATCGTTCAAGTAGTATAAAAATATCGATCCCACGAGGACTTAATATCTAATCTATTAATTTTATAAGGTCAAATGATTACTAGTATCTAACAGGTTGTTGGATTGATTTGAAATGGTGATGATTCTAAATTTAAAAATAAGTAAATAAAATTGTTCGAAAGTAGATTTAAGAAAATTCAATATTAAAAACTATCTAGGGTTGTGATTTCTTCCAATATCATTTTAAAGATGAAGTGGTTATTTTATGTTTGTGTAATAAATAGGTTTACTAACCTGGAACACTAAATTATGCAAAAGCCTCTGTCGATGGTCAGACGTAAATACCAGTTTAACCCAATTGAACCATATGTCTATGTCAACCAAATTATCTGGATTCATTAAGTTTAAGTTCCAATTATGGCTACCTCCGCCCGACAGGTATATGTCTATCCTGTAAGGAAATCTATTAAAGGGTTATCTATCCTCAAGGAAGATCGTGGGCTATTAAGTCTAAGGCTGAAACCTAAAATTCCTTTGTCAATTTATTTTAGATTTACCACATCAATCTTATTAGTGGCCAATTAACAAGACGCATTAAGCTTAAGACTTAATAAGTAAACTTTTAAATTACCCAAACTATAATTTAACCCTTTATAAACCGGTGATATTGGATTTCATCACAACCCCAGATAATTGGCTTAGTTACGACACATATTTACGGGTAGTAAAAAAAACTTAAATAAATAAAAGACATAAAGTAAAATACTGAAAATTAAATTGTTGAAAAGTAAATGACGGAAAGTAAATGTTGAAATTAAATACTGAAAATTAAATGCTGAAAAGTAAATGCTGAAAGTAAATTGCTGAAAAGTAAATGCTGAAAGTAAATTGCTGAAAAGTAAATAAAGTAAAAGTACAATAAAATAAAATGCTGAGGTAAAAGGATCCACTTTTATTACTTCTATTTTAGATATCTCCCTTAATATATATATTAACTTTGCATGATAATTACCAACCAGCCATATAGGCGGTATCCAGATTAATTCAAATTAATAATTAATTACCAACCGACCAATCAGGCGGTATCCATTTAGTCAGGTTAAAACCAATTTAAATAATTACCAACCGACCAATATGCCGGTATCCTCGTTAAGTCAGGTTTTAACTAGTTTATATATTATAATTAAGGAGATTAATCTAAATATTAGGAATAAAATTTTACCTTTTACCCCAGCAAAGGAGTGTTACCTCCTCATTACTGAAAAGTAAAAAACTTAAAATTAAAGAAAGAAAAGTATTGTGCGTAAAAGTAAATTGCGGAAAGTAAAACTGAAAAGTAAAGAAAAGAAAGTGCGAAAGCGGAAATTAATTACTGAAAGCTATAAATAAACAAACAAGATACAATCTGCTTAGTATTCTTAAGGAATTCCTTAGAAGAAAGTATGAATTTTACAAATCAAATGGCTTGGTATTTATAGGCAAAATTGTGCCTCCATCAAATCATCCACCAAATCAATTATTAATTGCTCCACTATTTGCTCCACCAAATCCATTATTAATTGCTCCTCTAATCTCTTATCATGTTTGGTGATGATTTGATAATTTTTATTATTTATTTATTAATTTATTTTTTGCTTTGAAAATGATTGAAAGTGACTTTAATAATTACACACAACTCATTTCTGGATGGTTTATCAATTTCGGGCATGAAATATTCAGAATTCGAAATTATTTTGTCTTTCAATGCTGTAGAGAATTGAGTCTTCTTTAATCTGGAACTTGAATCAGCTCAATCCGATATCGGAGTAAAGAGTTATGCCCAAATTATGACAGATGCACAAAACTGGAATTTCCAAAACTGCACTTCGTTAAAACGCCCTTTCATGTTTCCAATCTCCAAAATTAATATGTCAAGTCCAATTTTTGCCCTTATTTGACCCACATTTCGTCCTAAATGATTTCATTGTGTCCCAATATTATTTTATCTGCAAAATAAACTAAAACACATCAAAACGTTCATCAAACCCGAGAAACTAAACAAAATATTAAGTAAAAGGGGCGGTAAATATTGATATATTTTTCGCTCATCAGTGATATCCGGTGTCCAAGAACAATACCTTCTTGTACCATGAAGTGGCATTTCTCCCAGTTGAGTACCAGGTTGGTATCTTCGCATCTTTGTAATACATGTTCCAGATTTTGCAAGCAGTGGTAAAATGAATCTCCAAACACAGAGAAGTCATCCATAAAAACTTCCATACTCTGCTCCAGCATGTCTGAGAATATGGCCATCATGCAACGCTGAAAAGTGGTGGGGGCATTACATAATCCAAATGGCATCCTACGGAAAGCAAAAGTACCATAGGGACATGTAAATGTAGTTTTCTCCTGATCTTCTGGTGCGATGGCAATTTGATTGTACCCCGAATATCCGTCCAGAAAGTAATAAAACTCATGTCCTGCCAGTCTGTCAAGCATTTGATCAATGAATGGCAGCGGAAAATGGTCATTTCTCTTGGCTTTGTTCAGCTTTCGGTAGTCTATGCATACTCTCCATCCAATCACCGTTCTTGTTGGAATCAGCTCATTCTTTTCATTGGTGACCACAGTAATTCCTCCTTTCTTCGGCACACATTGCATATGACTCACCCAAGTGCTATCTGAGATGGGGTAAATGATGCCAGCATCCAACCATTTGATGATTTCTTTCTTTACGACCTCCTTCATGATTGGATTGAGTCTCCATTGATGCTCCACTGTAGGTTTGTACTCATCATTCATCATAATCTTGTGCATGCAAAATGATGGAGTAATACCTCGAATGTCTGCTATAATCCAGCCGATGGCTCTTTTGTACTCTCATAATACTCTCAGCAACTTTTTCTTCCTGCTCCAATGTTAGTGAAGAAGAAATAATAACAGGTAATTCAGAAGAGTTTCTAAGAAATGCATACTTGAGATGGCTCGGAAGTAACTTCAGCTCCAAATATGGTGGTTCTTCAATCGAAGGCTTGATTCGATCTTTCTTTGGCAGTTCCAGGCTTTCCACTTGTGGTGTTGCTTTGAATCGGAATGGTTTGTCAAGGTAGTTAATACATTCCAGGATTTCAGCATCTAGCTCGTTGTTAGTCATTTTGGTGATGCAAGCTTCAAGTTTGTCTGTGGGATTTGGCTCACTATCCTGAATGATACTTTCAACAACATCAACTCTGAAGCATTCTTCTTCCTTTTCATCACTCGGGAATTTCATGGCTTTGAAAACATTAAAGGTAACTTCTTGGTCTTGCACTTTCATGGTCAGTTCTCATTTTTGCACATCAATCACAGTTTTACCTGTAGCCAATAATGGTCTCCCAAGAATGATAGGTACTTCTTTGTCTTCTTCCATGTCAAGGATAATGAAATCTGCTGGAAGAATGAGTTTGTCGACTTTGACCATCACATCTTCAACAACACCTCTTTGAAATGTGACCGTTCGATCAGCAAGTTGTAGTGAGACTGAGGTAGGCACTGCTTCTCCAATTTGCAGTTTCCTATAAATAGAAAAAGGCATCAAATTAACACTTGGACCTAAGTCACATAAAGCCTTACCGATATAGTGTTCTACAATGGTGCATGGGACAGTGAAACTGCCAGGATCTTTCAACTTTGGGGGAAGTTTCCTCTGAATGATGGCACTGCATTCTTCCGTCAATGCTACTGTCTAGTAATCTCCTAATCTCCATTTTCGTGAAAGAATGTCTTTCATGAATTTTACATAGCTGGGCATTTCTTCCAAGGCTTCTGCAAATGGAATGTTGATGTGAAGCTTTTTGAATACCTCCAGGAATCGAGCAAACTGCTTGTCCAGATTGTTTTTCTGAAGTCGATGTGGAAAATGTGGAGGTGGAATGATCTGTTCTTTTTCCTTTGCTTCTTTTCCTCCTCCTCTGTTGCTTTGTTTCTTTTGGAAGTTCCTCAGCAGTTGTCTTGATTCCAACATCTTTGCTGATCTCATTACCACTTTTTAAGGTAATGGCTTGACATTGCTCATTCACTCTGTTCCTTGGATTTGGTTCTGTGTTGCTGGGAAGATTACCTGGCGGTCTGTAACTCTGAGCATCAGCCAGTTGTCCAATTTGATTCTCCAATGGAAGTAGATTGGCTCTGAAACATAACATCGTACTTTTTTACCGAGCCAGCACTTCTGCTATTCCTGGTTCATCTGCTTGCTTCTGGCCTTTGTTCTGTTGTTGAAATTCAGGTGGTGGATAGTTCTGCTGTTGGAATCCAGTTGGTGGATTGTTCTTTTGCCCTGAATTGTTGCTCCATGAAAAATTGAGATGATTCCTCCACCTAGGTGTTAGGTGTTGGAATATGGATTGTTCCCCTGTCTGTTGAAATTATTGACATAATTCACCGTTTCTTCAAGTTGGTTTGGTTCTGGTGCTCCTCCATGTGGTGAACTTGTGGTTCCAGTGGTAAGAGTCTCCATAAATTTGCATATTTGATCCAGCTTGGCATTGACTGCTGTATTGGCTCCACTTTTATAAATTCCTGCAATTATTTGTTGTACAAAGGATGTGATGTCATTCCTCAGCTTTCAAGTTCTGGCTGGTGGAAAGTACTTTGCAAGAAATTTGGTGGCTAAAATGTTCCAAGTTGTAATGGAACCTGCTAGTAGTGAATGTAGCCAAGCTTTAGCTCTGTCCTTCATGGAGTATGGAAAAACACGCAGTCTCATTGCTTCTTCAGCTTCTCGGTTGTAATTAAAAGTGTCGCAAACTTCCAGGAAGTTGCTGATGTGGGTATTAGGATCTTCAGTTGCTTTTCCTCCAAACTGCACTGATTGTTGAATCATCTAAATGCATGTTTTGATGTCACCCGTATTTGCTGGTAAGGGAGGAAGTACAATACAAGAAATGAGTCTGTCAACCACCGGAATGGTTCTGTCTCGAATGGGTATTGGTGGTGCAACTTCCAGAGGTTCAGGTTCCATGTTGACTAAAGCTTTTTGACCTTCTCGCCTTTCCCTTCTCAACTGTCTGATGGTTCTTTCAATTTTCGGGTCAAGCGGTCGAAGTTCAAAGCTTCTGGTTCATCTCATGAAGTTTCTGAGAACCTGAAACAGAAGAAAACAAAAACAATAAGTAAAAAGAAATTTGATACAAGTAAAGGTATCTAACCTCTAAACTAATAGTGAAAGATAAATAAGTCCCCGGCAACGGCGCCAAAAACTAGACCGGTGCAATCACACGCGTATAACGCAAGCACACGTATCGTTCAAGTAGTATAAAAAGTATCGATCCCACGAGGACTTAATACCTAATCTATTAATTTTATGAGGTCAAATGATTACTAGTATCTAACATGTTGATTGATTGATTTGAAATGGTGATGATTTTGAATTTAAAAACAAGTAAATAAAATTGCTTGAAAGTAGGTTTAAGAAAATTCAATATTAAAAACTATCTAGGGTTGTGAATCTTTCTAATATCTTTTAAAAGATGAAGTGGTTAATTCATGTTTGTGTAATAAATCGGTTTACTAACCTGGAACACGAAATTATGTGAAAGCCTATGTGGATGGTCAGATGCAAATACCCAGTTTAACCCAATCGAACCATATGTCTATGTCAACCAAATTACCTGGATTCATTAAGTTTAAGTTCCAATTGTGGCTATCCCCGCCCGACAGGTATATGTCTATCCTGTAAGGATATCTATTAAAGGGTTATCTATCCTCAAGGAAGATCGTGGGCTATTAAGTCTAAGGTTGAAACCTAAAATTCCTTTGTCAATTTTATTTTAGATTTACCAGAGCAATCTTATTAGTGGCCAATTAACAAGACTCATTAAGTTTAAGACTTAATAAGTAAACCTTTAAATTACCCAAACTATAAAATAACCCCTTATAAGCCGATGATATTAGAATTCATCACAACCCTAGATAACTAACTTAGTTATGACACATAACTAGGGCGAGTAAAAACTTAAAAGAAATAAATTACAATGCTGAAAAATAAATGCGGTAAAATAAATACTGAAAAGTGAAATTACAATAAAATAAATGCTAAGGTAAAATGATATACTTTTACTACTACTAATTTAGATATCTCCCATAATATAATATATTAACTTGTGATGATATTACAAACCAGCCATATAGGTGGTAACCAGATTAAGTCAAATTAAGTCCAACCAGCCAAATGTGGAATCAAAATAAACCTGCCATATAGGCGGTAAGAAATTTTAATTACCAATCGACCAATCCGGTGGTATCCTTTTTAAGTCAAGTTTAAACCAGTTTAAAATGAATTACCAACCGACCAATATAGTGGTATCATTTTTAAGTCAAGTTTTAAATAGTGTATATATTATAATTAAAAGAGATTAATCTAAATAGCAATAGTAAAAGAATTACCTTTCACCATAGCAGGGGGAAGTTACCTCCTCATGGTTGAATAGTAAAAACTGTAAAAAGTAAAGAAAGTAAATTATTATTATTACAGAACGTAATTAAAATTAATTACAAAACTGAAATTAAAACAAACTAGATAGAAAAATCTCTATTTACATAAGAGAATTCAGAGAGGAAGGTACATCTACAACTGAAACATCGAACTGAATTTATAGGCCTCGGTAGGCTCTGGGCGTCGCGACGCGACACGTGGCTGCTTCTGGTTCGTCGGCTTCAGATTCTTATCTGACACATGGCATTTCGGATTAAATGATAAGGTGACATGTGGCAGGCGGCTGGCAACTCAATGGTTATACTGACGTGGTGAAATTGATTGTTGGAACCATAGGATTGTCACACGTGGCACTTCGTGATTGGCTGATGATGACATGACTCGGTCAATTGGTGATATGAATGATGACGTGGCTGACACGTGGAGTGACACATGGCGATGGCGATTGTCGGCACTGTAAGATGATGAAACATGGCACAGCGCACGTTAGCAGATCAGTTGTGATTGTGACACGTGGCATGTGTTGGAGTTCTACGGCCCCAAGGATCGATTACAAAGCAAGAAATAAACATGCGAATACATCACGGAGTTGCGGAATACTCACATCGATCGGTTGAGCGATGCGAGAGGCAATAAAAATTCAGTTTCTGCCCATTGGACTGCTCGGCAATGAGCTGCTGTGGCTCCTCCAAATTCGGCCATTGTTGCTCCTTGAACAAGCTCCAAGCTTCGTCAAACGATTCCAAGGTCATGGGTGGACTTCCCTATCACCTTCGTATGTCTCTTGAAGTGCTAGCTCTCTTGATTTTTTTGCCATAAAAATCAAACACTTGCTTCCCCTAGCTCACGGCATTGAACCAGAAAAATGATGAGAGAAATGCCAATTTGGGCGTGACTTAGAGGAGAGAAGAAATGACGTAGTTTGTTTTGATTTTGTGCATCTAATACCAAAAAAGCAAAAGTCAAATACCATTATTTTAATAGTAAATGTCTTTCAATCTTTCAAAAAACTTTTCAACAACTCCCATCAACTCACATCAAACAATCAATCAATGTGACAAGTTGTCACATCACTCAAAGTGACTAATGATTTGACGCTTGATGCGACTAATGATTTGACGCTTGATTTGACTTACGTGCCGCACTCGAATTCGAAATGAGAATGTACTCGCAAATAATCTCGGGCTCGGGTTCGCTAATTCCAAATTAACGAATTTTCCGTTGCGACGCAAAATGATTATGCCTAGCGAAATCACTATTCACGTCGCTAACGAATTAATTCTAAATTAACTCGTTCGCCCGAATTAAAATCTAATTTTAATTCCGTGTCGAAATCCAATTTCATTTAATATATCGAATATATTAATTTATCGATTAATTCCAAATTAATCGTTATCTCCCTTTTATTGATATTTTATCCTAGATAAAATATCTCTGTAATTAATCCCAGATTAATTTTCTCTCTCGTCTAATTAATCCCAGATTAATTAAAAGTGTGAGTCATACGTCATCGGTAAATCTTCGGGAAGCGACCCATGAGATCCCCGGATATGTTGGCAGTAAATTCGGTCGTCGGACTATCCGAACACGTACTTACCTAGTACTACGTTTGTACCGATTTACAAGACAAGGTTTTCTTCTAGCAAAGCGCCATGCCTTCCCAATTCTCCAGAAATATCCTTACAGGAATATAAGATCTATATCAGGTGTAGTATACGTAGTATTGCGTATTTCGATCAAGTATCAGATAATCACATGCAAGGCCTGGGGCTGGTACAGTGTCTGCCCCGTACGAAGCATATATCGGATTACGAGCAACTAGTCTCTTTATTATCGGATAATCATGACCAAGTCATATTATCCCGACGGTTGCAACCTTTTTAGAGAACCAATTCTGTATCCCTACGCGATCATCATCTCCATATGACTGGAGTGATACTTCCGTCTTGACATCACACCCAATACACTACGATTCTCGATATACCCAGAAGAGGCGTAAACAAAAACCGGTTAAAGCCCTGGACGACCAAAACTAAAGTATATTGATTGTCGCAAGTATTAGCGGTGCAAGTCTCAGGTTAAGACCAAATACACCTACCCTGGTTTCGGACTTCTATAGACACATAGTCATACTACCAATGAAATTCCGAGGGGGTCTATCCAGAGCGAAGCTGTTTCCCGTACCATCGGTAAAACACAACCTCCTATTACACTTGCATGAGTATCCTATACCCAAATATATGAGAACTATGTTGTTATGCCCTCACAACGCGCACAAGTGTAATACTAGTATTTTATGTATTTATCGATGTCCAATCTCGATAATACTCTGACTAGGGATATTTAATGATTTATCCTTCGTGGACTGATACTGTCTCATATCATTCTCAATCCAGGAACAAATCATAGGGACCTCCTATCATTTATTCATCTAGGTGATCTAATCACAAATGATAAGAGTGCAATCTTCTTTGTCACTGTAGGCACTGCATTTTTTGCACATAAGTCCCTATGATGAGTCTCATTGGAGACACTACCTTTTAAGTCACGGAGGTCTTGGAAAACGGACATCGGAAGGGGAAATTCAGAATAAACAAGGTTCACTGCTTTCGTTCGTGCTGCGTTCGTGTATACGTTCAAACTCCCAACAGATTGCGGGCGTTCATGCCGCGTTCGAAGAGGCATTCGAACGGTGTCGGTAATTCCGGTTTTACTGCTAGCCTCACATTAAGCCCAATTCGCCCAAACCTTGGCCCACACGCCTAAGCCCACTTAAAAACATATTTAACACATGGTGAAATCAAAACAAATCTAAAAAATCACATACCAAATTAAAAAGATGCCATGACTAATTAAAATCAATCAACCAATTATATTCTCAATCAAATATATATTATTCCTAACTTAAAATATTGTATTCCTAAACCAAGCCAATTAAATATTCAACCTTCCTAATCTAAACCAAATCAAATCCCTTGCTTTCTTTGTCCAACACCAAATCAAATCCTCTCTTTAATGCCAAATCCCATTCCTTGTGAGGCAAGGTGAAACCTAACCCTTCCCTATATAAACAACACTAAACCAAAGCCATTCCTCTCTCTCTCACGACCACACACACGGTAAAGACCAAAAAATAAACCCTAACCTTCATAAGCACTCAACACATCCCACCTTCACCACAAAACCCGTGAACCTTCGCCTATCACCTTCGAACATCACCTAAACAATCAAAACGTAAACAGATCAGCCCCCTCACACTCACAAACTCACGGCACCATCAACAGCCCCTTTAGGCCACATCACGCTTCAGCCAAGACCCCACGCCCTTCAGCCTTTCGCCACTTCAACCTAGCTCACCTTCATGCATTAATTAACAACCGCTCAGACCACTCACATAAGCGCCCACTGCCATAAGCCACAAACTACCCAAAACAGTCACTGAAAACCTTAAAAAGCAGTAACATAAAAAACAGCAACCCAAACCCCCCTAAAAAATGCAAAAAATAGTCCACTAATAGACCTGAAACGGAGACCAAACAGCAGGAAAACATGAGCAAATCGGAGTCAAAAGCAGCAGCAAAAGACGGAGAACGACGACTCCAAACAGTGAGACAACGAACGAGAGTAGTGAACCGAAAGAGTTGCGGAGCATCCACCCTTCCGACGATCGTGTGTCGTACATCCGAGAGGTGATTTAAAAGGTTATACCTGAGGTCACTTTTCTCATTAGTTTATATTCGTTTTTTTTTTATTGTTTATTGAATTCTATTCGCATGAGAGTCGTTTGTGGATGCATGTTGTGGCTTGAATGAAATGGAAAATGTGTCGCCTCTTGTGGTATATAGGATGGAAACCCGGACATAAATTTCATAGCCGATTCCGAATGGACGGTAGTATGATCTGTACTCGGGATACAACTCCACGTACCACTTGAGTAAACGGCACATTCTTTTATTTTTATGTTGCTTGGATTTATTTATTTTCGTTATTTGAATTCTGCATGTTACTTTTGTATGTATGATACAATCGAGCGCATGGGCTTGGTAAGTTGGATTAAAGGTCCCCTATTTGGAGGAGTTAAAACCCTTTACCACGATGCTTTGCCGCGCCGGTTGGTTGATGTGTGTTTGGTTGAATGCAAGATACATTCAATCGGACATACTAAGTTTGATATTATTGTTCTTAATTCTTTGTATGCATGATTCAATCGAGCGCATGGGCTTAGTAAGTGCAATAAAAGATCCCCTATGGAGAGGGGTTAAAGCCCTTTACCACGATGTTTTGCCGCGCCGGTTGATGTGTGTTCGGTTGAATGTAAGATGTGTTCAATCAGGTACATGAAGTCTAAGGTTATTGCCTTTATTTTTATATGCATTGAGATAAGCGCATGGGCTTAGTAAGTGCGATGAAAGGTCCTCTAATTAGAGAGGTTAAAATCCTTCGCTACGATGTTTCACCGCCCTTCGTATTTCGCTATTTGGCTTTTTTATGTATGTATTGCGTCACATTTTGTGCATCAGGTCTTTTCCCGTTCGAACGTGTTTTCGAACGCTATACGAATGCGAACCTTCTGTTTCCCATTCGAACGCGTTTTACAAACGCTACTCGAATGCGCATGCATTTTGTTTCATCAGGTCTGGATCCGTTCGAAACGCGTTATCAAACGCTACACGAACGAGAACCTTCTGTTTACCGTTCGAACGCGTTTACGAACGCTACACGAACGCGCACACACTGAACTAAGTCTATCCTCATCATTTCATGCACGACTACCTTTTGGGTGATCTCCCTTGCATTATGTAGCCAATCATATTATTTGTATTCCTGCATTCACCCATTCGATGTGTTCTTGGGATGATATTCAAGCATGATTAGGTTGTTAGCATGTTATTTGGTTAATATGTTCATGAGATAGTACTCAAGCATGATTAGGTTGTTCTTAGTTTCCCTATCATATGATTGAGAAATGTTCATGAGATTGCCATGTGATGTTGCATGTTGTGATAAACTTGTTGATGTATGCATGTGAATTTAGAAGCATGATACTCTTGGAAATAAGTGTTACTTAAACTTGATTAAATTATTACATAAATCCTTTCATTACAAGTGACATAAGTAAGGGACCATTCCGAACCCAACGGTTTGAGGTCTTCCCTTGCGAGGAGTGAGTGCGGCTTTAAATCTCATTTTTCCCGGTTCACACCGGGTGGCGACTCCATTATTCTCCGGTTTAGTCCCCCGTGGCAACTCTGTACTCTCGACCGGGCCGCGAGCCCGGGACAGCATGCGTCGCCCAGTTCCTGTGTTCCCACAGTCTGGCGACTCCACTGGGGATAGAGAATCGGCCCCGAAATATTGTCTTGTAATGTTTGGATTTATGTTCTAATTGACCGTGTCTATAGTGGATAAAATGGGGGTTTAATCAAGGCATTTTTGAGGCTAGGTAATAGTTTGGTGTCTTCCTTCACTCACTACCTTTCTAGAACGAAAAGCTGTGAAGGCACCTAGATAGCCATCTACTCGTAGCCTATTGTGATTGACTAATTTGGAGGACTCGATGTTTATTCCTGACACCAAGCGATAAGAGCCTAAGAGGCTTGGGTATTTAAGTGAGCCTCGCTCCACCTTCCCCATGGGGAATCTACAACGGGAAATCCATTTGACAGTCCGTCACACACCATAGCTCATTGGCACGTACCTTAGTGTATAAAAAAGAGTGCGCTCACTTGGTTGCTCGAACCCTTGATTGGGGAGACCTAGTTGTGGGCCATCCTTCGCCGATGAGAGCCTTTGTCTACACTCTTATGAACCCACCCATAGACTGGGATTGTATGGTTAAAGTAACAATTATTTCCTTGAGTATGTGCTTGTGGACCATCCTCATTTGGACGCAGTTGGACCATTGTCAGAAATGCGGACTTGCTGGGCCATTTAAACTGGGGCGAGTTCGTACCTTATGACCATTGGACCCAAAGCTTCTGAAATGTTGATAGGCCATTCTGTAGAAATGATTACGTTATGTTTGCATTATCTTTCTTCTATGCTTGTGTTTGGGAACATCATCGTTTGGATCCATTTGGACCATTTGTCATGGGATATGGGCTTGTTGGGCCATTTAAACTGGGACAAGAACGTACCTTATGATGATTGGGCCAAAGGCTTCTAAATATTGATGGGCCATTTTGTGTTTGTGTTCGGAACATTACCATTTGGATTTAGTTGGGCTCATTGCCATGAGATGTGAACTCGTTGGGCCATTTAAACTGGGACGAGTTCACTCCTATGACAATTAGCCCGAAAAATTCTAAAATGGTAACGGGCCGAGTTTGTTTGAAAATTTTAATTGATTTAATATGTTATATATGTTACATGCATCTCATGCACCTCATGCATACATACATCATGTTAACCCTTGTGTTCTGAAAGCCATCATAGATTCCCGTTGGGTTAGGGAAAAAGGAAGACTCACCAAAATACTGGGAACAGACATGAGTGAATCAGATATTGAGGTATCCCGTATGGATCAGTTGGAAAACGGTCTCGCCAAGGTCACTGAACAGTTGCAAGCCTTGACTACTGCCATGACAAATATGGCTGTGCCCCGTGCTGGGGGACATTATGAGAATGTAAGGCGCGAGGAGCCTTCGAATGGGTTGGGGGATGATATCCCCACTTTTGATGATGACATGGCAGAGTATGCAACAGGCAAAGTGATTGGGTCTCAGGCAGAATTTCAGAAGCTTCGGGATCAGGTTGAAATAGTTACACGTAAAATGAGGGGTAAACATGAAGAGTTGTTAGATTATGGGGCAATGACCTTCGGAGAACAGCTGCCAGCTCAGTTTAAAATGCCGGACATGGCCAAGTTTAATGGGAATGGAGACCCGAGAGTCCATCTGCAGCAATATGTCTCAGTCATGAGTTCAGTGGGCCTATCACAGCGCCAAGTCCAAAAGATGTTTGGGATGTCACTCGAGGGAGCTCCCGTGGTGTGGTACCACAGTTTGGAGAAGAAAGTGAAGGAAGATTGGAGGGAACTAGCTGATGCTTTTCTAAAGCAGTATGTTACAGACTTGGAGATTGATTTGTCACTCCGAGATTTGGAGAACACTAAGCAGAAGCCGGAGGAGAGCTTCAAGGAGTATGTAGACCGCTGGAGAGGTCAACTTTTGAAAATGCAGACTCGGCCTTCAGAGAAGGACCAGGTTAAGATGATTATCAAGGGTACTAAGCCCTCAATTTATGGCAAACTGAGGAGGATGACCTCCATGATTGTGGATTTCCGACAGTTGAGAGAGACTGTTATGGATATTGAAGAAGAGGAGGCTGAAAACAGAAGGTTTTATGGCCAGAATAAAAGAACTTTTGGGGGGCATTCTGATACCAAGCCCACTACGGCCGAGGTCGCTACCGTCAGAAATAGGCGATTCTCCAATCTTGGTAGACCTATGTCAAAGGTGTTCGAAAAGCTACAGGCGCAAGGACTTCTGGAACCCTTAGAGGCTAAACCAATTCCAAACCCTGTACCACCCAACCTTGACCTAAGCCTGTATTGTCACTTCCATCAGAGAAGGGGTCACGAACTGATAGCTGCACCCGCCTTAGGCATGAGATCCAAAACCTCATTGACTCCCACAAAATACCTGACCCAGAAAGAGAACAACCCAACGCACACAGAAATCCCCTACCCAACTACATGATCAACTCTGGCCTACCCGAAACCCTTGTCCCCCAACCCTTAACCACCAAGCTTCTTACATGGAGATAGGGGATGATAGTGAAGAACCGTAGGTCAAGAAGAAAGAAGCAATGCTGCGAATGATGAAGTTGTTCCTCCTAGTTTATTTGATCATGCGTTTTCAATATAGACATTGACTTGGTTTACCTGTTTGAACCATTTCTTAAATGATAATAAAGACGTGCATTTCGTTTACATGCCTGAGTCTCTCCCTCCAACCTGCAACATGAGTATATTTGAGAAAAGCATTCAACCCTAGTACTATGAAATTCAGTGATGTTTAGAACACGGGGAATCTTCGGAAGCAACAACAGTACAGTCAGTTTCAGAAATGAATCAGTATCAGTTTGGGGGGCGAGGCCCACATCATCTGCATCAATTTGGGGGCTTAAGCCCACATCAGCATCAGTTTGGGGTTGAGTCCCAGGGACGAGGCCCACATTAGTTACAGTTTGAAGATGAGTCCCAGGGCCGAGGCCCACATCAATGTCAGTTCAGGGGCGAGGCCCATCATATCAGTATCAGTTGGGGCGAGGCCCATATCAGTTTCAGTCTTGGGGATGAGTCCCAGGGGCGAGGCCCATATCAATATCAATTTGGGTTGAGGCCCACATCATTCTAGGGCCGAGGCCCACATCAATATCAGCTTGGGGGCGAGGCCCACATCAGTATCAACATCGGTTTAGGGGCTGAGGCCCACGTCAGTTTCAGTTTTGGGGATGAGTCCCAGGGCCGAGGCCCACATCAGTATCAGCATCGGTTTATGAGCTGAGGCCCACATCAGTTTCAGTTTTGGGGATGAGTCCTAGGGCCGAGGCCCACATCAGAATCAGTATCAGTTCTGCCGGGTATGGCATTCTGGGGGCGAGGCCCACATTGGTTCAGTATTAGTTCTGCCGGGTATAGTACTCTGGGGGCCGAGGCCCACACTCTTATCAGTAATGGTTCGGAAATGGGACCACTATCTTATCAGCAACGGTTCGGAAATGAACCACTCTCATATCAGTAATGGTTCAGAAATGGACCATCTCTCATCAGCAACGGTTCGGAAATGGACCATTATCAGATCTCGCCGAAAATGGCACTCCGAAAATGGAGCACGGTTCGGAAATGGACCATTATCTCATCTCGCTGAAAATGGCACTCTGAAAATGGAGCACGATTCGGAAATGGACCAAGGAAGGCCTAACCCATCGGAATATGATACATATACATGCATACATGCATACATATCACGTACATGCAATGTTTGTTTTGTGTTCGCAGGTTTGTCGCGGCAAAGACCATCTCATCAAATAACGGTTCAAAAATGAGCCACATTCTCGCACAGCACGGTTCGAAAATGGCACTCCAAAATGGAGCATAATTAACACAATGTTGATAACGATACCTTTCCACTACAAGCCTAGCTTAGTACGTTGGTATGTTGCCTTCCATGTACGTCTTCCTTGAAGACTTATAGTACCAATAGGCACAATGCCTTGCGGTACATCAACTAGTATCCAAACTTGTTGATTTACATGGAATCCATTTCGGATTCATGACACTTTGTCATAATAGGGAGTCGATACCTTGTATCACTTCCTCATACGTAGTCAGTTGGTATTCCTCAATAAGATTGACATCTTTATGAGGTGAGATCAGAAACCCATACCCCAGGTTGTTTTCTGACTCTCTCCGACTTACGCGGTTCTTGTGTATTCAAAGATTTCTGGTATAGTTTCATCCTTGATGAACTATTTGTGTTCCATTAAGGATCTGTGCCTGGAATAGTATTACTCTGATTTTCATCGAGTTTTACTATCCTCCCACTTTCCACTGCATATCGGTATTCCTCTCAAGAAAACCGCATGGCGAGCAACAATGTAATTGTTCTCTTGTGAGATGTATAAGTACTATACTTTGGTATCCCTAGGATAACCTACAATTGGCACTTATCCAATTTGGGTTTTAGTTTGGTATCATCCAAATGTATGCCTAGCATCCCAAATTTATAGGAATGAAAAACTCGGTTTCTTTCCCGTTCATATCTAATGTGATATCTGTCAAACGGATTTTTATGGAACCTTATTCAAAATAAGTTCTGCACTGTTAATGCTTATCCGTTGAAGGAAATGGTAGCTCAGAGCGACTCATGATTAACCTTATCATGTCTAACACAATTCGGTTTCTTTGGTTCGGACACACCGTCAAGATGACGTGTTCCGGGAGGAGTCCTCTTTGAAAGAATACTATACTCTTTCAAGTATATTAGAAACTTATTGCTTAAGTATTTTCCATTACGGTCTAACCGTGACGGTTTAATACTTTAGTCGATCTGTTTGTCTATTCCGTGTCGAAACTTAAAAGTTTCAGATTTGTGTTTCAAAAGAAACACATAACCATAACGCGATGCAACATCCGTAAAGGTCATGAAATATTCATATCCACCTCTAGCCTAGCTAGACATGGGCCCACTTGCTTCACTATGAACTAGGGTGTAGGACACAGAAATTCGGCGACGCATGCTGTTCTGGGCTCGCGGCCCGGTTGGGAGTACGGAGTAGCCTGCGGGGGACTAAATCGGAGAATAATGAAGTCGCCACCCGGTGTGAACCGGGAAAATGATTTAAGGCCACACTCACCCCTCGTAAGGGAAGACCTCAAACCGTTGGGTTCGGAATGGTCCCTTACTTATGTCATTTGTAATGAATGAATTTGTGCAATTTTAACCAAGTCTACTCAACATACATATTGGTCAAAGTAGTCTAAATTCTTATAAAGCCCAAATCTAGGTTTGCATGCTTCAAAAGTAAACTTTTATAATGGAAAACACATGATATCACACAATAAGCATGTTGAATAAATACGACTTAAACATAATGCAAATTAAGCTCCTATTGCGAAAGAAAATAACTAAGTCATGCTAAAAATAAAATAACCTTATAACGGCCTAATCATGCTCGTATACAAGTTTGGATGAAATGAAATATGTGATCTCAAGTGGTACGGGGCATTGTATCCCGAGTGCAAA
>SKCR01048196.1:0-40521 GCA_019454045.1 Zanthoxylum bungeanum
TACAATTTCAGAAATTCTAATTTCGCGCAATGTTCGTAATATTGACATAATTGCTTACTTTGATATCGGATTAAGGCGATTCTAATTTCAAATGAAAGAATACTAAAATGTCTACAACTTTACCCTTTATAAGATTTTTTAGTTCTGAGGTTTTCAAGGTCGAAATTGGTGAAGAATTTCATGTGTATTGCATGTAATTTTAATTATTTGAAAATAAAGTAAAAAATAAAAAAAAGTAAAAAATAAAAAAATATAACAAATGAAATATCACAATCGTCCTTTAGCTCGATTGTGACAAATATTTTCAAAATGATCAACAAAATAAAAAAAAAGTCAAAAAATGAAAAAGGAAAAAAATTAGCAAAAGTTTATTCTTTGTATTTGATTTGGAAAGTTACTGAAAGTTCGTAATTAGTCAAGGTTCTGACCCTATGCGGAATTTATCATAATTAACTAAGACAAGTCCTAATTAATGTGCTTATGGATTCTCAACAAGCAACCACAATATAAAATAAATCACAAACAATAAATAAATCACACAAAATCAACACAATAATTTTGGTGACGAAGTGAAAAACTCGTGTGAGTAAAAAATAACTCCGGGTATCTCAGCTACCAGCCCAATCCACTATATAGAGAAAAAATTACAGTGATGCTCAAGACCTATGGTGGCAACTCCACCGACTCAAGTACCTCTAGACTGTAAGAACTCAAGGAACTCAGCAAGCCCGTATACCACGGTATTCTTCAGAACCTCTTAAGTCTCTGAGTATATTGTCCCTGCACCTCTGAACGTCGGAACTCGAACTACCAAACTTACTCCTAAAGAACTCTAAAGGATTATAAATTTTGGGTTCTGTTGTGTTGAAGGTTTATCAAAGAGGGATTCACACCATTAATGAAAAAGACAAGAAGATAAGAAGTCTTCAATGGTGGAATCAAAGAATGTTGAAATCTTTGAATGATTTGGGCTCAAAGGATTTATGTTTCAACGCCATAGGGATGGTGGCTACATGTTCTATTTATAGGTAGGGTGAAGATTTATTGTTTTTCAAAGTGAAAATGCTGAAAAACGCGTTCAGATCGCAGTCGCGTTCGAACGATTACTCGAACGCACCACAAACACATGCCCACTGGAAAGACTCATTCGAACGCTACTCAAACGCATCACGAATGCTTGCTCTCTGGAATGTTTCGTTTGAACGCTTCATCGAACGTACCATGAATATTTACTTTCCGGAATATTTTGTTCGAACCCAATGGAGAACGTGCCACTAACGCCACACGTTCGAACGCTGTAACGAACGCAGCACTAACGAAAAAGCTCCAACTTTACCAGAAACCAGTCCAATTGCTCCAATGTCTTCAAGACCTATTACAGCTCAATTGAACTTGTTTTGTCAGGGACATTGCCAATAAAAATGGAACTTACAATCTCCCCATTTGGCATTCCGTGACAAAACACTACCTAATTCAAATACTACGATAATAGACCCCAAAAGGAAAATAGCCAACTGTCAACCATCAAAACAGTGACTTATTAAAAAAGGACTCGATCTAAAACCTAATAGAGTAGTCTTGAAATCAATGCCACCACATCAACAAACCTGCTTACCTGAAACATCCACAAACAACAATATACCGTGAAAAGCATTGGGATTATCAAGTATAACATTAAGCAGGTATAACACTCATGCATGTACAAGTAGATATCCTTTTCCCCTTAATCTTAAATCTCCTTAAAACAGAGATATCAAAAGGATAATCTACGCTAGTACTCCCCCTTAAACTACTCTCCTATTTTTTGTCATGAAATGACAAATGATGAAGGTACCAGGATAAACAACATGAGGTAACTCATGCAAGAGTATATGCAAATAAAATTTACCCCCCCTCACTAACAGGCCCACACAGTTAGCTTAAAATCATACAGGAAGTAAACACTCATAGATATTAAAAAACAAATGGTATGCAATGACAATGAGCATACACAAGCACACAATGAGGTAAAAATATTTTTTATCAAAAACTTACTGAAACAGCACTTCAAGCAAATACAATGATACCCAGTCAGTATTCAGCTGTTTATGACATGAAATAATATTATTCACTTTAAATTTGGCTAAATACAACACTTGTGCATATGATATAACCACCAAAGCATAACAAGCACTTGAGTGAAAAGTAAGTGCACAACGAATCAAGGCTTAAAACCTTATTTTATGAGCTGGACACAGCCAAAGAAATCCATTTCTTAACAAACCAAGTCCACAAAATAAATATTCAAACCAATCACCACTAAGACTATAAATTAAGCAACATTGGTTGCATGCTATGATATTTTCCCCATAACAATCATGAGCTCATAAATAACAACTCTTTCGAGTGAAGGGTTTTTGCCTTTATCTTTTGAATTTGGCCCATTAGCTCTTTTGCACTTGAGTCTCATATAAAATTTTAATTTTTTTTTAATTTTATTTCTTTTTGCTTTTACAAGGAGATAGCAAGGCCATCTAGTCAAAGGTCACATTATTTATAGTACAAAGTATGGTAGAAATTAGATTGCTAGTCCAAAAACTCATATATGCGACCAAGCCTTGACATAATAAAATCGTGTATGTGAGGTGCAAGCACAAGATATACCAAGAGTTCTTATCACACACACACACATGCATATAGAGCATCAAGAAAAATAAAAGCATATTATACATGCATAACCATATATCCTACATACCAGGATCACATGCACATGCTTTTCATGCTCGAACAAGCCACAAAAATATTTTTGGTCTTTTTCAATTATATATATATATTTTATTTTTCAACTTTAACACGCACAAAAAAAAAATAATGACATAACATGGCTTGTCAAAATCCAATGGTATGTGGAGTTGTATCCCGAGTGCAGATCATACTACCGTCCATTCGGAATCAGCTATGAAATTTATGTCCGGGTTTCCATCTTATATACAAAGGACATATTAAAAAAAAACACACACATGCAATGGTAAAACAAATGCAACTTCTTGGAAGAGTTACACCTAAGTGCATTCTCATCATGCCTATCAAGGAATTCAGAAGTAGTTGGGAAGTCATCTTGCTTCCTCACCCAAACTTTCTTAGGAATCTCTTCCACTTGAGAATTCCTAGTCAACACAGCAAGTTTCTCACTAAGGAATTGAGCTTGTTTGGTTAGTGCAGAAACTTGAGACACTAGATTTGAGGAATTAAATCTAGGTGACACAATCTTAGGCCTATTCTTTTATTTGTGCAACATGAAGCACTTAGGCCTAATGTGTCCTGCCTTTCCACAATGATGGCACACATGCACAAACCTCGGATGAGAGTGAGGTTTACCCACAACACCTCTAGATCGAGGTTGGAACATATGATGAGGAATAAAAAGAGGAATCACATGACTACACTTAGCATGCTTCTTACCTAAGTCATGTTTAGGAGGGTTAGACACAGCTCTAGACGATGACGCCTTGTTGAAAATGGGCTCAACACTAATACCTAATATGTGGTCTAGTTTTCTATTCACACTAAAAAATATAGACAACTAGGTTCTAGCATTTTCAAGATCGGCTTCTAAAGTTTGGACCCTATCAACTAGGCCTTTATTCCTCCCCTTTAGGTTATCTACCATCATTAGGCTCTGCTCAAACTTAGCTTGAGCTTCATTATTTTCTAGCTCTACTATTTTCAGCCTCTTATTGACCTCTATATTAGTCTTCGTAATAGCTAGACTCTCATTAAACAGTTCAGCATAAGCTACCTGAAGACTATCTTCAACTACAAACTCATCAAGAGAGACTTCTGAATCAGCATCATCAACTTCATTCTCTCTCTCATCAGACACACTAGCATTAAAGGCCATAAAATTGCTTTTGTCTTTAGGAGACTCATCAGAAGTATAGCCACCTTCTGAATCACTAAGGGAGGCTGTCATGACTTTCTTACCTTTAGCCTTAATGTATGTAGGACACTCAGGTCTGATGTGCCCATATCCTTCACATTCATGGCATTGGATACCATGGGGTCTACTACCCCTATCATCTCTAGACTCTCTCCAGCTATGCATACTCTCTCTAGGCTTATCCTCCATATCCTTAATACTATTGCTGCCACTCTTCTTAAGCTTAAGAAATTTCTTAAACCTTTTTAAAAACATGGCCAAATCATGATCCGTAAGGGTATTATCATCATCACTAGACGGATCATGAGCAACTTCCTTGGCGATCTTCATCGCTACAATTTTTGGCTTTTTAAAACCAGAAAGTTTCTTCTCATAAACCTGCAGGTTTCCTGCGAGGTCATTTAATTTAAGCTGATCGAGGTTATTGCTTTCCTCGATGGCGGTAATCTTGGGAAGGAAATTATCAAGCATGGATCTAAGGATTTTCCTAACTATCCTATTAGTAGGGATAATCTCTCCTAGGTTAAAGCTTGAGTTAACGTCATTGTTAATATCAGTGTAGAACTCATCAAAGGTCTCATCATCTTTCATCTGGGTGACCTCAAACCTAGTAGTTAAATCCTAGAGTCTATTATTTTTAACAGACAATGTGCCCTCATGCACAGTCTACATGATGTCCCAAAACTCAGCAGAGCATACAACACCATGTATGGCATTAACTGCCTTACTGTTCCTATTGCGAGCATCAAATTCGTCCTTGGTCCAGGTCAATTTATCTTTAGGGGAAGAGACCATATCAAATATAACTACGGGAGATTTCCAACCGTATTCTATTGTCATACAGACCCTATCATCTAAGGACTTAAGGAACGCTCTCATGCGAACCTCCCAATATAAATATTTTGTGCCATCAAAAAATGGCAGACAATATAAAGGTTGACTACGATCCATAGCTAATGGGTCAAGGATCAAGTTTAGGCTCTGATACCAATTGAAAGTTTGTAATTAGCCAAGGTTCTGACCCTATGCGAAATTTATCATAATTAACTAAGACAAATCCTAATTAATGTACCTATGGATTCTCAACAAGCAACCACAATATAAACAAATAAAATAAATTATGGAAAATAAATCAATCCCACAAAATCGACACAATAATTTTGGTGATGAAGTGGAAAACTCGTGCGAGTAAAAAACTACTTCGGGTATCTCAGCTACCAGTCCAATCCACTATATTGAGAAAAACCTTATAGCGATGGTCAAGACCTATGTTGGTAACTCCACTGACTCCAGTACATCTAGATTGTAAGAACTCAAGGAACTCCTCAAGCCCATATACCACGGTATTTTTCAGAACCTCTGAAGTCTTTGAGTAGATTGTCTCTGCACCTCTGAATGCTAGAACTCCGACTACCAAACTTCCTCCTAAAGAACTCTAAAGGATTAGGAATTTTGGGTTATGTTGTGTTGATGGTTTATCAAAAAGGGATTCACACCATTAATGAAGAAGACAATAAGATAAGAAGTCTTCAATGGTTGACCCAAAGAAGGTTGAAAGCTTTGAAAGATTTGGGCTCAAATGATTTGTGTTTCAACGCCATGGGGATGGTGGCTACATGTTCTATTTATAGGTAGGGTGAAGACTTAGGGTTTTTCAAAGTGAAAATGTTTAAAAACACGTTCATATCGCAGTCACGTTAGAACGATTACTCGAACACACCATGAACGATTGCCCACTGGAAAGACTCGTTCGAACGCTACTCGAACGCACCACAAATGCTTGCTCTCTAGAATGTTTCATTTGAACGATTCCTCGAACATACCATGAACATTTGCTCTCTGGAATATTTTGTTCGAACCCAATGGAGAGCGTGCCACTAACGTCATACGTTTGAACGCTGCAACGAATGCAGCACTAATGAAAAAGCTCCAGCTTTACCAGAAACCAGTCCAATTGCTCCAAGTTCTTCAAGACTTATTACAACTCAATTGAACTTGTTTTGTCACAGACAGTGCCAATAAAAATGGAACTTACAGTTACAATTAATAATTGACACTTCTATTATAAATAGAGGTGTTTACCTCTCATTTTCTTTATGATTCTTTCATTTTCTCTCTTGAAGAATTTGGAAGAAGTGTCTTGTGTGTTTTATTTTTCTTATAATCTTTTTTTTTTCTTTCAGTAATAAAATTATGCAAGTTTTTATTCAAATCATGAGTAGCTATTCAATTTTTATGGGGTAAATGGTGAAACTCTAAATATGAGAATATAAACTAATCTTACTTATATTATAATATATGAATTGTAATATGAAAACTAATATTTAATATTCTCTTATATTTACGGGTCTCTTGATTCTCTGTAGACAATCAAATCTTGGTTGACATAGTTAATACTTTATCCCATATTATATGATAATGTCATTTCAATCTAGATTAATTATTGATAAAATTTGTTACTGCCTTTATGGTTGGTTTTATTTATTTGGCATAATTGAGTACCTAACTGGACTTGTTATAGATAAATGTTATCATCGCATTTATGACTAGTTTTATATATTTTGGCATAATTAACTGTGTAATAATGACAATTTATATATATTATAAAAGATAAGATTTCTCTATATTTGAAATATCAAGAGTGGATCCCCTAACCTAAACATTATAATTTATTGCTACAGTTCAATTTAAAATTGTCCATCACTTCAAATAATTCAGCCTTTTTAATTTCACTCGAATTATTATTTTATTTACTAAATCTATTCGCTGTGGATCGATCCCAGACATACTGGGTTATTTTATTACTTCGACACTCTTATCCTTGGGACTAAAAAAATCACTTTGTGAGTGTGATAACTGACACTCTTATCTTCGACACTCTGAAGATATGATGAGTAATTCATCTCCCGTTGGCGTGCGAATGGGAAATAAAATTGGATTTTACTTACTGACGTCCATTGACGCGTCAATGGAAGCTCATTGGCATGCCAATAGACCTAGAATTCCCATTTTGATGAATTTCTTAAGAAGAAAATTCTTCCAGCAACACTTATATAACTACAAGTCCGTCCAAACGCTAAAAGAATATTTTTTGGAGACTCAAGAGTATAGAAAAACATCCACAGTAAGGTAAGAAAAAATCCTCAACCCAGACTGAAGTTTGATGTAGATGACCTCACTAAAATGAGTTATTTCTTCATTTTTCTCTTCTATTTTATATTTATGAGTTCTTTCTTTATAATAATGAATAGTTTATGCCTAATGACAATTATGTGTAACTAATTTATTAGGTTAGGGTTGTAATGGATCATAACAACATGAATATAATTTAAATTGTATTTTTTTTCTTTTAAGTAATTTTGGGTTATTTATTATTCTCCATTCTTAATGCTTTTTATTATCTAGCTAACAATACGATAGTTGTAGTAAACCTTTAGGAATTTGGAAAAAAAGGGATTTGGGTTTATCTTTGAGAATAATAGCTCGTGATCATATTTCTCAATGAATAGATTTCTGTGTATGAAATGAATATACATGCAGGGCATGCGTAACCAATATTAGAACATGTTCTTAATGAGTTTAACTTGAATTAATCATTATAGGAATATAGGTAATTAAATTGAGTTAGGCATTTCTACCTGACCATCGGAAGATGCTTGTAGATAAATTAACATTCTAGGTTAATAACCCATGTTAATTGCTCAATTGGATAAAAAGTGCATAAAACTTATTTGCATGCTTAGGTGAAGTTGCAATCCTAAATTCTCATTCTCCTAAAGTTTTCCAAAGTAATTTTTTATTAGTTTAATCAAGTCTTTCTTACAACGATTGTTTAGTTTTAGTGTAAGTTAGGTCTAGTTTTAGTATTAATAAGATTAATAATAAGTCCATGTGAGTTCGACATCCGACTCTTACGACATATCCTAGGACTCTAGAGTAGTGGACTGCAGATTGGGAGATCCGTCGTCTCGAACATGACTTCCCAAAAGCTTGTGTGGCTGATCGATCTGGTTGCCAACCTGTAAAACTAGCAAACTTTTATGGTGTGAGTTATAAAACTCAGTAATTAACCACACCCACACCATAAAAGAACAAGGATAAATCTTGAAGATAATATATATAATTACATATATGTGTGTATATGTGTGTTTGTGTGTGTAAGAAAACCTTTAAAAAGCTCTGCTTAAATGCGTGGAAATCTACGATTGTATAGTCATCGAAAAATGATCTAAACAAACGATATAAAACATCAAAGAAACATTATACTTATAGCTTTTCTGAAAAATCTTTCAAACTTCATACTATTCTTTACACTCTCCATATACAAACTCCTCCGAAAATAGTTACATATATACTAATCCAAAAATTGAGCTCATAAGACATACTTGATACGAAACCGAAACTTTATAAAAAGCTGTAATATCCCAAATATTTGATTTTTGAATTTTAAACTTTTTTTTTTATATATAATATATATTGAAATATCATCAAATCGGAAAGTTTAACATTTTTTATTTTTTATTATAACTTACGTACTAGTCTTATACACAAAATCATTCGAACTTTCAAATCAAAATTTCATACAAATAGATACAAATTCAGAAACATTACTTTTACAGATTCTTGAATCCCTTATGTATTGATGAGTGGTAAATAGATCACTATTTCCCACTCCTCTGACTTATTATTTCGCTTAGTTTCTCAAGTTTTATGAACGTTTTGATGTGTTTTAGATTATTTTGTAGATAAAATAAAATCATGACTCAATGGAATCAATCAGAACGAAATATGGAACAAATAATGGCAAAAATTGGACTTGACATTTGGATTTTGGAGGTTGGAAACTTGAAATGGCGTTCAAATGAAATACAATTTCAGAAATTTTAACTTTACGCAATTTTCATATTTTGGCCATAACTTTCTACTCTGATATCGGATTGAGGTGATTCAAGTTCCAGATTAAAGAAGACTCAAATATTTACAACTCTGACGTTCATAATAATTTCGAATTCGGAATATTCATGACCGAAATGTTGAAATTTCTGGAAGTGTGTTATGTGTAATTATTAAAGTCATTTTCAAAACAAATAAATAAATAAATAATGAAAATTGTCAAACTTCCACCAAACATGCTTGCATGTTTGGTGGAGGATTTGGTTCCATGTTTGGTGGAGAAATTAGTGGAGAAATTGGTGAAGGCAAAATTTTACCTATAAATACCAAGCCATTTCATTTGTAAATTTCATACTTGCTTCTATGTAAATTCCTTAAGAATACTAAGAAGCTTGTATCTTATTTGTTTATTTACAGCTTTCAGCAATTAATTTTCGCATTTGCACTTTCTTTTCTTTACTTTTCAGTCTTTACTTTCTATAATTTACTTTTACGCAACAGTACTTTCCTTTCTTTACTTTTCAGTTTTTACTTTTCAATAATGAGGAGGTAACTCCCCCTTGCTGGGGTGAAAGGTAAAGCGTTTAATAGTAATATTTAGATTAATCTCCCTTATTTATAATATATAAAATATTTAAAACCTGACTTAATTAAGATACCGCCTTATTGGTCGGCTGGACATAATTATGAAATTTTATTTTAACCTGACTAAGCTGGATACGGCCTATATGGTCGGTTGGTAATTAATTATAAATTTGACTTAATCAGGATACCACCTATATGGTCAGTTGGTAATATCACGCAAAGTTAATATATTATAGTAAGGGAGATATCTAAATAGAAGTAATAAAATTGGATCCTCTAACCTCATCATTTTCTTTTATTGTACTTTTACATTTTTAATTTCCAGCATTTACTTTTCAGCATTTACTTTCCAGTATTTACTTTATGTCTTTTATTTTATTTAAGTTTTTACTAGCCGTAAATATGTGTTGTAACTAAACCCGTTATCTGGGGTTGTGATGAATTCCAATATCACAGTAAATAAGGGGTTATTTTACTATTTGGGTAATATAAAAGTTTATTTATTGAGTCTTAAGCTTAATGCTTCTTGTTAACTGGCCATTAATAAAATTAATTTGGTAAAACTTAAAATGAACTTGGAAAATGGATTTTAGGTTTAAACCCTATACTCAATAGTCCACGATCTTCTTTGAGGATAGATAACCCTTTAATATATTTCCTTACAGGATAGGAATAAACTTGTCGGGCGGGGGTAGCCATAATTGGAACTTAATCTTAATGAATTCAGGTAACTTGGTTGACATAGGAATATGATTAATTATGTTACACTTGGTATTTGTATCTGACCATCGGAAGAGGCTTTTGCATAATTTCGTATTTCATGTTAATAAACCGATATATTACACAAACTTAAAATAACCACTTCATCTTTAAAAATATATTGGAAAGATTCATAACCCTGGATAGTTTCTTAATATTGAATTTCACTTAATTTACTTCCGCACCATTTGATTTACTTATTTTAATTTAAAGTCACCATTCCAAACAAACAACCAATCCATTATATACTTGTAAAAATTTGGCTTCATAAATTAATAGTTTAGGTATCAAGTCCTCGTGGGATCGATACTTTTTATACTACTTGAACGATATGTGCGCTTGAGTTATACACGTGTGATTACGCCCAATCAAGTTTTTGGCGCCGTTGTCGGGGACTTATTTATCTTTCACAATTAATTTTAGGGTTAGATACCTTTACTTGTGTCTAATTTCTTTTTACTTAATATTTTTGTTTTCTTGTGTTTCAGGTTCTCAGGCACTACATGAGACAGACCGGAAGTTTTAAAATCTGACCGTTTGACCCAGAGATTGAAAGAACCATCAGACAGTTGAGAAAAGAAAGTCAAGAAGGCCAAGAAGCAATGATCAACATGGAACCTGAACCTTTGGAAGTTGCACCACCAATTCCCATTCGAGACAGAACCATTCCGGTAGTTGACAGCATCATTTCCTGTATTGTACTTCCTCCCTTAACAGTAAATACGTGTGACATCAAAACATGCATCCAGATGATTCAGCAGTCAGTTCAGTTTGGGGGGAATACAATTGAAGATCCTAATGCCCATATCAGCAACTTCCTGGAAGTTTGCGTCACTTTTAATTACAACCGAGCAGCTGAAGAAGCAATGAGACTGCGTGTTTTTATATATTCTTTGAAAGACATAGCAAAAGCTTGGCTACATTCATTACCAGCAGGTTCCATCACAACTTGGAACACTCTAGCCACCAAATTCCTTGCAAAGTACTTTCCACCAGCCAGAACTGCAAAGCTGAGGAATAACATCACATCCTTTGTGCAACATGACTCACAATCTCTCTGCGAAGCTTGGGAAAGGTACAAGGATTTGCTCAGAAAATATACTCACCATGAAATTGCAAAGTGGCTACAAGTCCAGACTTTCTATAATAGACTTTCTGGAATAATGAGAACCACAATTGACGCTGCTGCTGAAGGAGCTTTGATGGCAAAAGGAGAAGATCAAGCCTGGGATTTAATTGAAGAAATGGCTAACAATAATTCATTGTGGCCAATAGAAAGGAGCATGATCCAAAAAATTGCTGGAATTTATGAAGTTGGAGCTAATACAGCAGTGAATGCCAAGCTGGATCAGATATGTAAATTCATGAAAACTCTTAGCACACAAGGCAATATTGGATCCACAAGTTCACCATATGGAGGAGCACCAGAGCCAAACCAACATGAAGAGGCAGTGAACTATGTCAACAATTTCAACAGACAGGGGAACAATCCATATTCTAACACCTACAACCTAGGGTGGGGGAATCATCCCAATTTCGCATGTAGCAATAATTCAGGGCAAAAAAACTATCCACCACCCGGATTCCAATAGTAAAACAAAGGCCAGGAGCATGAAAAAGAGCCAAGAATAACAGAAGTGTCAGCTCAGTTAAAAAAATATGATGCTATGTTTCAAAGACAGTATGCATCTATTAAAGCACTGGAGAATCAAATTGGACAACTGGCCAATGCTCAGAGTTACAGACCGCCAGGTAACCTTCCTAGGAGCACAGAACCAAATCCAAGGAACTGAGGGAATGAGCTGTTGGACAATTATGACCCATATCATCACTATTTGTAAAAGACATTGTGGTTTTTGTACAAATTCACTATGTGACAAAGGAAATTTCCATTTTATCATTTTGTAATTAGATTACTTGAATATATAAATGATAAAAGTCCTTATGATTAGATTCGGATTAATAAGATATGATACAGTATCAATCAACTAAAGGTTTAATCATTAAATATCCCTAGTTGTAGTATTATCGAGACTGGACATCGATAATGCAGAATACGCTAGTATTACACTTGTGCGCATTATGAAAGTGTAACAATATAATTCTCATATTTTTGGGTATTGGATATTCATGCAAGTGTAATAGGAGGTTTTGTTTATCGATGGTACGGAAACAGCTTCGCTCTGGATAGACCCCTCGAAATCCCATTGGTAGTATGACTATGTGTCTATGAGAATTCGAATCAAGGTAGGTGTATTTGGTCTTAACTTGAGACTTGCATCGCTAATACTTGTGAGAATTAGTACACTTTGGTTTTGGTCGTCCGGGACTTTAACAGTTCTGTGTACGCCCTTTCTAGGTTTATTGAGAATCGTAGTGTATTGGGTGCGATATCAAGATGTAAATATCACTTCAGTCATATGGAGATGATGATCATGCAGGGATACAAAACTGGTACTCTATTATGTTGCAACTATCAGGATAATATGACAAGGTCATGATTATCCGATTAAAGAGGCTAGTTGCTAGTGATCTGATATATGCTTCGTACGGGACAGACACAATTCCAGCCCCAGGCCTAGCATGTGACTTCTGATACTGGATCGCAATACGCAATACTTGGTATACTACGCTTGATATAGATTATGTATTCCTTAAAAGAATATTTCTGGAGAATTGGGTAGGCACGATGTTTTGCTAGAAGCCAAACATGTCTTATAAATCGGTAAGAACGTGGTACCGGGTACGCACGTGTTCAGATATTTCGACGACCGGATTTACTGCCAACATATCCAGGAATCTCATGGGTCGCTTCCCAAAGATTCACCGATGACATTTGACTAAAGAAAAATTAATCTGGGATTAATTATAAGAGAGAGAAAATTAATCTAGGATTAATTACGGTAAGAATTTATCTGGGATAAAATTCGATTAAGAGAGAGAGAACAATTATTTTGGAATTAATCGATTAAATAATATATTCGATATATTAATTGAAATTAGATTTCAAAGCGGAATTAAAATTGGATTTTAATTCGGGCGAACGAATTAATTTATAATTAATTCATATGCGACTTTAGTAATAATGTCGCAACGACAAATTCGTTAATTCGGAATTAAACGAACCCGGGCCCGAGCAAAGTTGAGTGTTGGATTTTTCGACGTAAATTCGGAATTTACAAGTGGTGGGACCCACTTGACTTACATCAAACTTTTGACATGTGATGGAAGTTGTTAAATGTTGAGTGTAAAACTTGTGTTGCTTGTTTTGTACACTAACCAATCTCAACACACTTTGCAATTTTTTAATCATTTGGAATGACTAATACCAACTTTGAGTTTTGGTAAATGGTATTAGATTTTTAAAAATCATCTACACAAAAAAAATTGAAAACACTCTCTCATCTTCATCTTGCAAAAACCGTGACTTTGCTTCTCTCCCTTAGAAATCTTGTTTCAAAATTTCTATATAGTTAGCACAAAAAAATAGTCATTCAAGGTGTTAGGGAAACCATTCCCAAGAGTTTGGAACACAATTTGGAAGCTTGGAGCTCAACATTCATACAAAAGGATTCAAAAGTTTTGAAATCTCTACATCCATCCAACCGAGCAATGTAAGTTTTTCCGCAACTTCTTTTAGTATTCACACGAATCATGACTTAGAAGATCCTTGGCATGTTCTAGGAACCCCAACAGGAGCAATGTCAAGCCATTACCTTGAAAAGATGTACTGAAATCAACAAAGATGTTGGAATCAAGGCATCCATTGAAGAATCCAAAAGACGCAGTTCCACAGATGGAGGAAAAAGAAGCAAAGGAAAAAGATCAAGAAAAATTCACTCCACCTCCACCTTTTCCACACCGTCTCCAGAAAAACAAACTGGACAAGCAGTTTGCTCGATTTCTGGAGGTGTTCAAAAAACTGCATATTAACATTCCATTTGTAGAAGCGTTGGAAGAAATGCCCAGCTATATCAAATTCATGAAAGATATTCTTTCATGAAAGCGGAGATTGGGAGATTATGAGATAGTAGCATTGACAGAAGAATGCAGCGCCATCATTCAGAGGAAACTCCCCCCGAAGTTGAAAGATCCTGGCAGTTTCACTGTCCCATGCACCATTGGAGAACAATACATTGGTAAAGCTTTATATGATTTAGGTGCAAGTGTTAATTTGATGCCTTTTTCGATTTGCAGGAAACTACAGATTGGAGAAGCAATGGCCACCTCAGTCTCTTTGCAACTTGCTGATAGAACGCTCTCATTTCCGAGAGGTGTAGTTGAAGATATGATAGTTAAAGTTGACAAACTCAATCTCCTAGTAGATTTCATTATCCTTGACATGGAAGAAGATAAAGATGTACCTATCATCCTTGGGAGACCATTTTTGGCTACAGGTCGAACAGTTATTGATGTATAAAAATGAGAACTAACCATGAAAGTTCAGGACCAAGAAGTTACCTTTAATGTTTTCAAGGCCATGAAATTCCCGAGTGATGAAAATGATGAGGAATGTTTCAGAATTGATATTGTTGATAGTATCATCCAGGATACTGATACAATTCCCATGGATAAACTTGAAGCTTGCATCACCAACATAACTGATAGCGAGCTATATGCTGAAATTCTAGAATGTATCAATTATCTTGACAAACCATTTCGCTTCAAGTCAACACCACCAGTGGAAAGTCTAGAACTACCAAAGAATGAGCGAATCAAGCCCTCAATTGAAGAACCACCGCAGCTAGAGCTAAAGTTACTATCGAGCCATCTCAGGTATGTATTCTTAGAAAACTATTCTGAATTACCTATGATTATTTCTTCATCGCTAACATTGGAACAGAAAGAAAAGTTGCTGAGAGTGTTACGAGAACACAAGAAAGCCATTGGCTGGAATATAGCAGAAATTCGAGGCATTAGTCCATCATTTTGCATGCACAAAATTATGATGAATGACGAGTACAAACCCATAGTGGAGCATCAACGGAGACTAAATCCAATCATAAAGGAGGTCATGAATAAAGAAATTATCAAATGGTTGGATGCCGGTATCGTCCACCTCATCTCTGATAGTACTTGGGTGAGTTATATGCAATGTGTTCCAAAGAAAACAGGAATTACTATAGTCACAAATGAAAAGAATGAGTTGATTCTAACAAGAAAAATGACTGGATGTAGAGTATGAATGGACTACAGGAAGCTGAACAAAGCAATAAGGAAAGATCATTTTCCGCTACCACTCATTTACCAGATGCTGGACAGACTGGCGGGCATGAATTCTAGTACTTTCTGGACGGATACTCGGGGTACAATCAGATTTCCATCACCTCAGAAGATCAGGAGAAAACCACTTTTACATGTCCGTATGGTACTTTTGCTTTTCGCAGGATACCATTTGGACTATGTAATGCTCCTGCCACATTTCAACGTTGCATGATGGCCATCTTCTCAGACATGCTGGAACAAAGTAAAGAGGTTTTCATGGATGATTTCTCTGTGTTTGGAGACTCTTTCGACCACTGCTTGTAAAATCTGGAGCAAGTGTTACAAAGGTGCGAAGATACCAACCTGGTACTCAACTGGGAGAAATGCCACTTCATGGTGCAGGAAGGCATCGTCCTGGGACATCGGATCTCATAAAATGGAATCGAGGTAGACAAAGCAAATATTGAAACAATTGAAAAAATACCTCCACCAACATCTGTTAAAGGGATTCAAAGTTTTCTCGAACACGCAGGCTTTTATAGGAGATTTATCAAAGACTTCTAAAAGATTGCTAAATCTCTGTGCAATCTGCTGGAGAAAGATGTGCCTTTCAACTTCACCGAAGAATTCCACGAAGCTTTTGAGATCTTAAAATATAAGCTGGTTTATGCTCCCATCATAGTAGCACCAGACTGGACCCTTCTATTTGAAGTGATGTGCGATGCTAGTGATTTTGTTGTAGGTGCAGTTTTAGGACAACGCAAAGCAAAAATTTTCCACACCATTTACTACTCCAGTAGAACTCTGAATGAAGCTCAACTCAACTACACAACCACTGAAAAGGAGTTGCTCGCAGTTGTGTTCGCTTTTGATAAATTCTGCTCTTATCTGTTGGGTCCCAAATTGGTGGTCTACACAGATCATTCAACAATCAAATACCTGATCGCGAAGAAAGATACCAAACCCAGATTGATCCATTGGATACTTTTACTGCAAGAATTTGACGTGGAGATTCGAGACAGGAAAATGATAGAAAATCAAGTGATAGATCATTTATCGAGGCTCGAGAATGGAGAAACAGTTGGAAAAGAACTGACAATCAAAGAAAATTTTCCAAATGAACATTTATTTTCCATGAAACAGTATGATGTCCCTTGGTATGCTGACTATGTCAACTACATAGTATCGGGAAAATGGCCGTTGGAATGGACAACTCAACAACTGAAGAAATTCTTCAAAGAAGTCAAGCATTATGTCTGGGATGAACCGTACCTGTTCAAATATTATGCTGATCAATTACTGAGACGATGTGTTCTACATGAGGAGGTCAACAGTGTCTTGCAGCATTGTCATTCATCACCATATGGTGGACATTTCAGCGGAAATAAAACTGCAGCCAAAGTCCTACAATCAGGTTTGGTCTGGCCCGTTCTTTTTAAAGATGCTTATTATTTGCTCTTCAATGTGACATGTGCCAGAGAACGGGAAATATTTCAACGAGAAATGAAGGACATTTGCAAAACATTCTGGAAGTGGAGATATTTGATGTATGGGGTATTGATTTTATGGGACCTTTTTGTTCCATCATTCAGAAACCTGTATATACTAGTTGCAGTAGAGTACATCTCAAAATGGGTTGAAGCAATTACACTGCCATCCAATGATTCAAAAGTGGTGATAAAATTCCTTAAAAAGAATATTTTCGCTCGCTTCGGAACACCTCGGGCGATTATTAGTGATGGTGGCACACATTTCTGCAACAGATAATTCGATGCACTCCTATCCAAATATGGAGTTACTCATAAAGTTGCCACTGCCTACCATCCATAGTCAAATGGAAAAGTTGAAGTTGTTGGAAATGGTGATCGAGTACCATTCACTTTTTGTATGAATATTTATTATTTATGCAATGTGATATTTTCTTTATCATGATTATTTATTTATTTTTATGGTAATTTCTTACTTTTATTTAGATATTGTAAATCTAAGTGTTAGATTACTCTAAAAGTTAGAGATTTCGAGTTTCACTCGGAACCTTATATGAAATTAGTAAAGACCCGAGAGTTACAACATATGGTGATATAGTTGCAAGAGTTGCAAATGGTGTTGAGAAATATCACGCATTCTCTCGAATATAAATTATTCCCGTCTAGATATATTGACATGGGTCGGTCATTATATTGGTAAGACTAGTGCATTGTCTATATATGTAATGGACATATGGGTTGTCTCAACAGACTTTCAGCTTAGTGGAAGTTCGTATAGAAATGTAGATATTCATTAGTGGAATGAATATCGAACAAACTCATAAAAGATGACTAATATATATTCCATAAAACTGTCAATAGTTGTCTTTTTGAGTTGAGTAGTTATTGTGGTCCTTTGAATTGAGACACCACGTGGTCTTGTGAGTGATCCTTTGTGCCTGATACCATGTATGTTAAAGACCTTTTATGGTCTGACCTCTGGATGACTATTAGTTATAGACCGATGCTCACAAAGATCGGTGTGTATTAATATGAGGATTCGTCAATCCATATGGTTAGATTATGTTTCAGAAATTTTTCAGAGTATATTCCAGAAATCCTTTGGCCAAAAGTTCGTTGAAGAAATTATTTCTTTAACATTATAACTAATATTGAAAAGAGTTTTGCATATATTATTTATTAATAGAATATGATCGTGAAAAGTTATTATATATTGAGTAGATAAGGTTTTGCATTAAAAAGTATAACCTTACTCAATTGGAGACGGTTATGACGAAGAGATTATACATTAACGTTTTAACCTTGACTTGTATTGTTCGACGTGTCGTGTTGTTTTTAGTCATGATTTGTAGGTGGGCATGCCTTCATGAATATGTGTACGAATATATGATATATATATGTATATATATAAGTAAAAACCAAACGTGAGCCTAGAGAGTTCCATTATATTAAGTTTACTCGTTGAGCACTAGGGCGACTTTTCGTCAAATGTTGACAAAATATTTTTTGAGTTTTAAGGATTAAATTGTTTGATCCGATAATTCATGAGATGAATTGAATTAATTAATTTTATATCAAGAGTTTATATAAGGTTATTGTATAATATATATAAATTTAATTTACATTAAATTAGTAATTAATTAGTAAATTAATTTAATTGTTAAATTAATGTACATAATTAATTACTTGGTTTATACAAATAAAATTTTTAATTAATTAAAGTAACTTTAGTTAATGCAATTGAATATTTTTTGTTAAAGTAACTAAATCATTTGATTGTGACTGAGTTTACTAAGTTGGTGAGATTAATTTTTAACTTTGGTCAAGTTAGCTTTTTGAAACATGTGGTGTAGAGAGAAGATTCCATTAAACCATGGTTTGTTTTTTAATTAAATGATTTGTTTTTGTTTTTCTTTAAAAATAACAAGAATAGAAAAAATACAAAAAAGGGGCAACATCTCTCTCTTCCTCACCCTCACTGCCGAGACTTTGAAGAAAGAAAAGCTACTGGTTTTGTTTTTGTTTTGCTCTCAAAATCAAGCTAAAACTCTCACTAAATATAACCCAACAAATAATCTAGTCCATGGAATTAATCCCTAAGTGTTAAGGGTTAATCTATGTTCTTGAAGTTTTTTTTTCCTAGGGTTTAAGTGTTGAATTTTGGAAAACGTTGGTTGTCATTTTTGAGTGATCAAACCACATTTTGATCACTAAGATTTGTTGTTGGAGAATCTTAATTTGGTGGAGATAGAAAGATTTCAAAGGTTGAAATTGCTTGAAGGATTTGGAAAAGCTTGGATGCAAAGCTTCAACAGTTGGCAAAAATTGAAAGCTTTAGTTGGTAAATTTAATTTGTAGATTTTTTTTTTGTTGAAAAACATTGTTGGTGGACTTGTTAGATAAATTAGAAGCATGTATGTGAGGAATTGAAGCATAAAAGTGTATGAAAAATTTATTATATAGTTGATATAGTGATTTTGTATGCTAGGATTATTTTTCAAGTGTTGGAAAATAATTTAATTGGTTGGAATGATTTATCAAGAGTTGATAAATGTATTAAAGTGTTTAAAATATTTAATTGAGCTTATGGTAATTATTTTAATGCATAAAATGGTAATGCTTTTTAGTGCATTGAAAAGTTTAAATTTGTGATTAAAAAGTTTTATACACTGTTTTTGTCACTACCGAAAAAAAAAAAATTATTCGCTCGTGATTTGATCTCGGGCGGGTTCCGCTGCGCACGGCTTATCCGTTCCTCCCTCAACAAGTGGTATCAGAGTGATACATGCTTTTAATTATTCATGTTCCTTATAATTTTTTTTAATTGTATAAATGCTCATGCATACATTTAATAGTAGATTACATGTTTAGGTATTTTATTGTACTTGCATACATTTAAATATTTGTATGCATTTAAGCTTGTTGAAATCTCTACACTAGATCTAAGTGTCATTAATTTGGTGTGAAAATATGACATGGTCCGGCTTGTCTATAAGGTCTTAGTTAAACCATTATGATTATTCCCAATATTGCTAAAACGTGAGGGATTGATTGCAATGTTTTGTTCTAATCCGGTTAAGCATTAAATGAGTCGAATTTAGGAGAAAGTATTATCCAATATTGCTAAAGCGTGAAGTTAATATTAGTATCATACTTTCGACGATAGACAAGTTGATCTAAAAATTGAATTATCCAATATTGCTAAAGCGTGAAGATAAGATTCGATTTAGGACCAAATGCAAGAGTTGCATGAGATACAATTGATAATGGTTGTCTACCTCTCGAATTTATAATGGTCAATATTGCTAAAGCATGAGACTTGCGTAAATGTCAAGAAGGATCTACTTCTCATTGTGAGATTTAAGAGTTAAATTTCTGTATTCTTATTTGTAGAGATTATAAAGAATATGTAAGACAATGTGAGGACACTTTATAGAAAAAGTAATTCCATAATATATTTAGTGTTTTTTATCATGATATTTAAATATTATTTTCGACTTATTTTGTTTTTTCTTGTGTAGACAGAATATCTGTTACGAACCCGCTTTCAGGTATACTAGATACACATAGGCTCCAGGGTACTGTTAATCATAATGTTTGGCTTATGAATCTCTAAATTCTCTGCCAAGCGGAGCAACTTGAATATGTTCTAGATCACCCACTGCCCGCAAGGGTTTCGAATGATGCTTTAGATGAGGAACGTGAGACGTTCAAAAGATGAAAGGATGATGATCGAAAAGTCCGGTCATACATCTTGGGATCTATGGTACCGGAACTACAGAGGAAGTATATGCCGATGCCTGATTCCGGATCCATCTTGTTGCATATGAATGAACTATTCAGTGATCGACCACAAGTAGAGATGCATAGGGTGGCTGTCGAGCTTTTTCATACTTTCCTCCCGGAGGGAAAACCTATTACCACACATGTGATGAATCTAATAGATTGTATCGAAGAGCTCGAAAGGATGGATATTCCTATTGACTACCACCTCGGGAATAGTGTGATTCTCGTATCTCTTCCTAATTTCAAGGACTTTATTGTTAATTTTAACATGCATAAGATGCTTCCCACCTATTCTGAGTTTCAAAATATGTTACTGATGGCTCAAGATGACATGAATAACAATAGTTCTGCTTTCATGGTCACTGGTGCTTCTTCTTCTAGACCTTCTCAGGCTTCTCAAAAGATGGCTGGGAAGAAACAGAAAAAGAAAAAAAATTTACAGGTAAAGGTCCTAAGGTTGCTTCTGTAGGGGTTTCTAAGCCAAAGGCGAAAACAGATGTTGCAAAAGGAAAATGTTTCCAATGCGACATACTTGGACACTGGAAACGCAATTGTCCAAAGTATTTAGCTTCTTTGAAGAAAGTTCCCTCATGTATTTTTTTCCTATTATTGACATTACACTTGCTTTGATTCTAGTTTGACTTGGGTGTTAGACACCGCTTGTCCCTCTCACATTTTCAATTCGTTGCAGGATCTGAGGGAAACTAAAAGATTAAAGCCGGGAGAGATCCAGCTGCGAGTATGAAATGAAGATTCTCTACAAGTAGAAGCAGTAGGAATTTTTTTTTTAAAACTCTCTGATGAATGTAATATTAAACTTAATAACTTTTATTTTGTGCCGTCTATGATACGATAAATCATCTCACTTCTTGTACTTGACAGCGGAGGATTTCATGTAAATATTAGAGATGGTCTTTTGAATTTATATGATAATATGAATGTTTTGCTTGTTTCATGTCCCATGGTTGATGGTCATTACATTCTTACCAAAAATTGTGATGTCTTTAATATACAGAAATCTAAAAGGAAAAGATCGGGTGAAATAAATAACACAGAACTTTGGCATATGAGATTAGGTCATATAGGCATAAAATGCCTAACCAAACTAGTTAAGGATTGTGTGATATCGGATCTAACCATAGAACCTTTACGAGTTTGTGAATATTGTATTCAAGGTAAAATGACCAAATCCTTATTTAGTGGTGTTGGACACCTTGCTAATGATTTATTGGAACTTGTGCATTTTGATGTATATGGTCCTATAAATCATGCTGACATGGGTGGTTTTTAATACTTTGTAACTTTTATCGATGATTTTCTTATGAAACACAAATCGGAAACTTTTAAAAAGTTTGAAGAATATCGATTTGAAGTAGAGAAACAAATCGGAAAACTCTAGAAATGCCTTCGATCAGATCGGGGCGGTGACTACATGAGCAATAAGTTCGTGAGTTATTTAAAAGAGAATGGGATTCTCGCTCAGTATGCTCCTCCAGGCACTCCTCAACACAATGGTGTTTCGGAGAGGAGGAATCGAACTTTATTAGATATGGTTCGATCGATGATGAGTTTTACTGATCTACCAATATACTTGTGGGGCCATGCTCTAGACACTTCCGCTCATCTTCTGAACAAAGTTCCATCGAAAACCGTTCTGAATACTCCGTATGAGTTATTGACTGGAAGGAAACCGAGTCTTAAGTATGTTAAGATTTGGGGTTGTCCTGCCTATGTAAGAGTTGCACAGCGGGATAAACTTGCACCTAGAGGGTACAAGTATCGATTCATTGAATATCCTAAAAATTTCATAGGATATCAATTCTATGATCCTGAGAACCAAAATGTGTTCATTGCTCGAAATGTAACTTTCTTAGAAACATAATTTGTGTTAGAAAGTGCAGATCATAGAATGATTGATCTTGATGAAGTCAATCAAAGTAACATTGAATCGACGATAGAACCAGAAGTTCAAGAAGATGAGATACCTTTAACACAACCACCTCGTAGGTCACAAAGGATATCGAGACCCCCTATCAGATACGGGATGACATCTGATGATGCCCTTGATATTTTCTTAATCGAAGAAAAGGATCATTAACCTACAGAAAGGTGATGTTAGACATCGATGTGGAGAAAAGGCTGGAAGCTATGAAATCCGAGATTGCCTCAATGCATGATAATCAAGTCTGGGACTTGGTTCCTCTTCCCGAAGGAATTGTTCCTATCGGTTGTAAATGGAATTACAAGAGGAAGCGGAGGCCCGATGGAAAGGTTGAAACCTTTAAGGCTCGACTAGTAGCAAAATGATATACTCAAAAATCAAGTATTGATTATGAGGAAACATTTTCTCATGTAGCCATGCTTAAGTCAATCAGGATTTTATTAGCTATTGCCGCACGCTATGATTATGAAATTTGGCAGATGGATTCAAAAACGGATTTTCTGAATGTAATCTTGAGGAAGATATCCATATGGAACAACCCGAGGGATTCGTATTAGCCAAAGATCTTAATTTGGTATGTAAGCTTAAAAGGTCTATGTATAGACTTAAACAAGCTTCCCGTTGTTGGAATCTTCATTTTGATTATGTGATCAGATAGTCTGGTTTCATTAAAAATGAAGAGGAATCATGTGTCTATAAAAAGGTAAGTGGGAGCATGGTAGTCTTTTAGTGCTTTATGTTGATGATATACTTATTATCGGAAATGATATAGGTCTGTTACAATCTGTTAAAGCCTATCTCAGTAAGAATTTCTCCATGAAGGATATGGGAGAGGCCTCTTATATACTGTTGGCAAATCTAAGGGTCCCAAGGATCACAAATCAAGCATGAAACACAAGTGAATACATTCGAGAAGTCACAGAATACTTACATCGATCGGTTAAGCGACGTGGAGGACAACAAAAACGATTTTCTGCTCACTGTTTTGGCATCGACAGTGGGCTGCTATCCTCACTGATTTTCGGCCATTTGAGGATCATCTTCAAGCTCCAAGCTTCAAGCTTCGTCGAATGGTTCCCGGCTCATGGGTGGACTTCCCTATCACCTTCGCATGATCCCGGAGTGTGCTAGCACTCTTGATTTTACCACAAAATCACACTTGCTTCCCTACCATTTTCGGTTTTTGCCCAGCAAACCAGAACGAGAAATGGCGTGAAAGATGAAGAGAAAATGGTGGAAAGAGAGAGATGAAATGTGTTAATTAATTTTGACGCTTGATGTGACGCTAGATGCGACTAGCGATTTGACGCTTGATTTGGCATGCCGCACTCGAATTCGAAATGCGAATATGCTCGCAAATAATCTCGGGCTCGGGTTCGCTAATTCCAAATTAACGAATTTTCCGTTGCGTCGTAATTAAATGATTACGCCTTAGCAAAATCACTATTCACGTCGCTAATGAATTAATTCTAAATTAATTCGCTCGCCCGAATTAAAATCTAATTTTAATTCCGTGTCGAAATCCAATTTCGTTTAATATATCAAATATATTAATTTCACGATTAATTCCAAATTAACTGGTATCTCTCTTTTAATGATATTTTATCCCAGATAAAATATCTCCGCAATTAATCCCAGATTAATTTTCTCTCTCTTCTAATTAATCCCAGATTAATTAAAAGTGTGAGTCATATGTCATCGGTGAATCTTTGGGTAGCGACCCATGAGATCCCCAGATACGTTGGTAGTAAATTCGATCGTCGGACTATCCGAACACGTAAGTACCTCGTACTACATTTATACCGATTTACAAGACAAGGTTGGCCTCTAGCAAAGTGCCATGGCTACCCAATTCTCCGGAAATATCCTTACAGGAATAAGGGATCTGTATTAGGCATAGTATACGTAGTACTACGTATTTTTGTCCAGTATCAGATGATCACATGCGAGGCCTGGGGCTGGTACAGTGTCTGCCCCTTACGAAGAATATATCGGATTACAAGCAACTAGTCTCTTTAATATCGGATAATCATGACCAAGTCATATTATCCTGACGGTTGCAACCTTATATAGAGAACCTACTCTGTATCCCTGCGCGATCATCAACTCCATATGACTGGAGTGACACTTCCGTCTTGAAATCACACCCAACACACTACGATTCTCAATATACCCAGTATTGGCGTACACAGAACCGGTTAAAGCCCTGGAGAACCTCAACCAAAGTATATTGATCGTCGCAAGTATTAGCTGTGCAAGTCTTAGGTTAATACCAAATACACCTACCCTGATTTCGGATTTCCATAGACACATAGTCATACTACCAATGGAATTCTGAGGGGGTCTTATCTAGAGCGAAGCTGTTTCCCGTACCATCGGTAAAACACAACCTCCTATTACACTTGCATGAGTATCCTATACTCAAATATAGATAACTATGTCGTTGTGCCCTCACAACGCGCACAAGTGTAATACTATTCTTTTATGCATTCATCGATGTCTAATCTCGATAATGCTCTGACTAGGGATATTTAGTGATTTATCCTTCGTGGATTGATACTGTCTCATATCATTCTCAATTCAGGAACAAATCACAGGGACCTCCTATCATTTATACATCTAGGTGATCTAATCACAAATGATAAGAGTGCAATCTCTTTGTCACATAGTTAATTTGTACAAAAACACCATGATCTGTACAAATAGTGACGCTATGGGTCATAATTGTCCAACATATACTAGGTATAAAGCTTTATAGAGATATAACAAAGAGGATGATGGGACTCTCTCAGTCCAAGTACATTGATTTGATCTTAGAAAGGTACAACTTTGTTGAATGTAAGATAATCAATGTGCCTTTCAAACATGGTATTCATCTGTATAAGAAAATGTGTCCTAAGACAGATGATGAAAGGATTAAAATGCTTAGCCAGCCTTATACTTCCGCTGTTGGTAGCATAATGTATGACATGTTATGTACTAGACCTGATATCAGCATGGCTGTAAGTGTTACAAGTCGTTATCAGTCTGATCCAGGTCAGGACCATTGGATGGTTGTGAAACATATCCTGAAATACCTGAAGGGTACAAAGGATAAGTTTCTCATTTATGGAGAAAATGACTTACAGTTGAGAGGTTACACAGATTCAGATTTTCAATCTGATCCAAATGACATAAAGTCTACATCTGGGTTTGTGTTTTCTCTCAATGGCGGTGCCATTAGTTGGAAGAGCACCAAGCAGGGTTCGACTGCCGATTCCACCACCGAGGCAGAATATATTGCTATTTCAAAAGCCACAAAGGAAGCTGTCTGGATCAAAAAGTTTGTTGCGGAGCTTGGAGTAGTCCCATCTATAGTAGATCATATTCTATTATACTGTGACAACAATGGTGCGATAGCTCAAGACAAGGAACCTCGCGCTCATCAGAAATCTAAGCATGTGGAATGAAAGTATCATATAATTAGAGAAATTTTGGCTAGAGGTGACATTTTAGTTTGTAAAGTACGAATTGAAGAAAATGTAGCGGACCCACTGACTAAAGCCTTAACTCTCAAATTGTTTGAGAAACACGTGGAATCGATGGGTATTAGATACCATCGTGAATGACACTAGATCAAGTGGGAGTGTTGGAAATGGTGATCGAGCACCATTCACTTTTTGTATGAATATTTATTAATTATGCAATGTAATATTTTCTTTATCATGATTATTTATTTATTTTTATGGTAGTTTCTTACTTTTATTTATATATTGTAAATCTAAGTGTTAAATTACTTTAAGAGTTAGAGATTTCGAGTTTCACTCAGAACCTTATATGAAATTAGTAAAGACCTGAGAGTTACAATATATGGTGATATAGTTACAAGAGTTGCAAATGGTGTTGAGAAATATCATTTATTCTCTCGAATATAAATTATTCCTGGTCCAGATATATTGACATGGTTCAGTCATTATATTGGTAAGACTAATGCATTGTCTATATATGTAATGAACATATGGTTTGTCTCAACAGACTATCAGCTTAGTGGAAGTTCCTATAGAAATGCATATATTCATTAGTGGAATGAATATCGAACAAACTCATAAAAGATGACTAATAGATATTCCATAAAACTGTCAATAGTTGTCTTTTCGATCTGAGTAGTTATTGTGGTCCTTTGACTTGAAACACCACGGTGGTCTTGTGAGTGATCATCTGTGTCTGATACCATGCATGTCAGAGACCTTTTATGGTCTGGCCTCTGGATGACTGTTAGGTATAGACTGATGCTCACGAAGATCGATGTGTGTTAATATGAGGATTCGTCAGTCCATATGGTTGGATTATGTTTCCAAAAAATTTTTCAGAGTATATTCCAGAAATCTTTTGGCCAAAAGTTCGTTGAAGAAATTATTTCTTTAACATTATAAATAATATTGAAAAGCGTTTTGCATATATTATTTATTAATGGAATATGATTGTGAAAAGTTATTATATATTGAGTAGATAAGGTTTTGACAGTAAAAACTATAACCTTACTCAATTGGAGACGGTTATGATGAATAGATTATACATTAACATTTTAACCTTGACTTGTATGGTTCGACGTGTCGTGTTGTTTTTAGTCATGATTTGTAGGTGGGCAGGCCTTCATGAATATGTGTACGAATATATAAGATATATATATATATATAGATATATATATATATATATATATATATATATATATATATATATATATATATACACACACACACACACACACACACAACATATATATAAGTAACAACCGAACTTGTGCCTAGAGAGTTCCATTATATTAAGTTTACTTGTTGATCACTAGGGCGACTTTTTGTCAAATGTTGACAAAGTATTTTTTGGGTTTTAAGGATTAAATTATTTGATCCGATAATTCATGAGATGAATTAAATTAATTAATTTTATATCAAGAGTTGATATAAGTTTATTGTATAACAGATATAAATTTGATTTACATTAAATTAGTAATTAATTAGTAAATTAATTTAATTGTTAAATTAATTTACAAAATTAATTACTTGTTTTATACAAATAAAGGTTTTAATTAATTAAAGTAACTTTAGTTAATGCAATTGAATATTTTTTGTTAAAGTAACTAAATCATTTGATTGTGACTAAGTTTACTAAGTTGGTGAGATTAATTTTTAACTTTGGTCAAGTTAGCTTTTTGAAACATGTGGTGTAGAGAGAAGATGCCATTAAACCATGGTTTGTTTTTTAATTAAATGATTTGTTTTTGTTTTTCTTTAAAAATAACAAGAATAGAAAAAATACAAAAAAGGGCAACATCTCTCTCTTCCTCACCCTCACTGCCGAGATTTTGAAGAAAGAAAAGCTACTGGTTTTGTTTGTATTTTTCTCTCAAAATCAAGCCAAAACTCTCACTAAATATTACCCAACAAATAATCAAGTCCATGGAATTAATCCCTAAGTGTTAAGGGTTAATCTATGTTCTTGAAGTTTTCTTTTTCCTAGGGTTTAAGTGTTGAATTTTGGGAAACATTGGTTGCCATTCTTGAGTGATCAAATCACATTTTGATCACCAAGATTTGTTCTTGGAGAAGATTAATTTGGTGGAGATAGAAAGATTTTAAAGGTTGAAATTGCTTGAAGGATTTGGAAATGCCTGGATGCAAGCTTCAACAATTGGCAAAGATTGAAAGCTTTAGTTGGTAAATTTAATTTGTAATTTTTTTTTTGTTGAGAAAAATTGTTGGTGGATTTTTTGGATAAATTAGAAGCATGTATGTGAGGAATTGAAGCATAAAAGTGTATGGAAAAATTAGTATATAGTTGATATAGTGATTTTGTATGCTTGGTTTATTTATCAAGTGTTGGAGAATAATTTAATTGCTTGGAATGATTTATCAAGAGTTGATAAATGTATTAAAGTGTGTAAAATATTTAATTGAGCTCATGAAAATTATTGTAATGCATAAAAATTGGTAATGATTTTTAGTACATTGAAAAATTTAAATTTGTGATTAAAAATTTTTATACACTGTTTTTGTCTCTGCCAAAAAATAAATAAATTTTAATTCGCTTGGGATTTGATCTCGGGCGGGTTCCATTGCGCACGGTTTATCTGTTCCTCACTCAAAATAAGTTTCAAACAGGGAGATCAAAAAAATATTGGAGAGAACCGTTGGATCAACAAGGAAGGACTGGTCTGAAAAACTGGTTGACGCATTATGGGCCTACCAGACAGCTTACAAGATACCCATTGGTATGTCCCTATATCGAATAGTGTTTGGGAAAATGTGCAATCTACCAGTGGAGCTTGAACACAAGGCGTACTGGGCATTGAAGAAGTTGAATCTTGATCCACAAGCAGCATGAGAGAAAAGACTCCATTAACTCAATGAATTGGAGGAGTTTCGCTTACAGGCTTATGAGAATGCCAAAATGTACAAAGAAAAAACTAAGAAATGGCATGATAAAAAATAGTGCACAGACAACTGGAGCCAGGGCAGCAGGTGTTGTTATATGATTCACGGTTGAAACTTTTCCCTGGAAAGCTGAAATCAAAGTGGTCAAATCCATTTGTGATTACTCAGGTGTTACCATACAGAGTTGTTGAGATATACAACCCCAAATCGAACAACACATTCAAAGTTAACAGCCAGCGTGTCAAGCACTACTGGGAAGAATCAATTGAGCGACAAAAAGAAAGTTTCACACTTTCAGATCCAGCCTAACGTTCAAGCAGTCATGTCAAGCTGACGACTTTAAACTTAGCGCTAGCTGGGAGATAACCCATGCAATTTGTGTACATATTGTGATTTGGTGTGTTTTATTTTTGTTTGTTTAATTTTTGTAGGTAAAGTCACATTTAAGGATGGAAGATGTTCTCGTAAATCTTCACAAGCAATTTCTTTCTCTCTCTCAAAACTCTCTGTTGAAAGTCTAAAAAGTTCGGTTGGAATGGATGAGACTATTGATGATCAAAGGTATTCCTAACGATATTCGCTGGATTATTGAAGCACAGGTTCGATTGGCATGAGTCTTCTGACTATTTTGTTACATATATGCTTCGCTTAGGAAGAAGCACATTTTCTAAAAAGAGAAGAGCTAAAAGAATTGGTGTTTTTTATAAATTTTCTCGTATGACATGTAATACTTGTTGTCGTTCTTTAGGAATGGTGTCTGATAACCGTGAAGATAAAATTAAATTCATTAGGGATGGCTTGAGTAATAAGTCTTTGGATGACATATCTAAGACTCTTGAGACGTATTCTAGTGGATATGTGCATCATGCAATTCACATGTTATATACACAGTTCTGAAAGGAAAGACAACAGTTTTAGTCTCGGGAATCTGACATTAAAAGACTCTGTTTGCCAATTTATAAGAAAATTGGATGGGAAGCTTGTCCCTGACACATAGACGTCATTCAATCCATTACTTTCTTGTAAATATTATTTTCTTTGTCTTGTACTAATAATTATGATTTGTTTTGGTATCTTCTTTTATTTTTCTCCGACAAGATCCAGACCTTTTTGACTTTCACGATTTATTTTACTATTTAACTAATAATTATCATCTGGCAGGTACTAGTGCTATTATTACTCATCATTTTTCAGGTATTATAAATCCAACTCATCATTGAATTCTTGAAGTCATCCAGAGTTGAGAAACAAAAATGGAAGCCACTTCTAGAAGACGAGTTGTAAATATCTGTATGTTCTGTGGTACTAGTGTTGGTTCTAAGATAGAGTTCATTGAGGAAGCATATGAATTGGGTCGAGTCATAGATGAAAGGAATATGCACTTAGTATATGGCGGTGGCAATCTTGGACTAATGTGGATCGTTTCAAGGGCTGTACAGGAAGAAGGCAGTCAAGTCTTGGGAATCATCCCAAAACCTTTAGCAGAGGCAAATCTTATAGAACCATAAAACAGAGAAGAGCTAATTGTGCCAGGTATGTCTAAACGACTGGTGGAAATGATAAATCGTGTTGATGCTTTTATTGCTTTGCCAGGTGGCTTGGGCATGATGGAGGAAATTTTTACAGTACTATCTTGGGCGAACCTGAACATACACCAGAAACCTATTAGACTGTTTAACGCTGTGGATTTTATGATTTTCTTTGTGTGTTTCTCGATGATTCCCGGAGAAATGGGTTCGTGTCAAAACCTGTAAAAGAACTCATCTTCACTACCAGAACTGCCCAGGACTTAATTGACCAAATCTTAGCATTCGGACCACAAATTGACCCTATCCTTTCCAAGATAAACTGGTCCAATAATGATCGTGGTAAGAAGTGTCGGATAAATATGGATCTTAACCTTTAATTTTCCTTTTAAGATGTAGAATTTTAGCTAACCAGGTATTATCTTCTAAACTCTTCTACTACTTTTTAAGGCATTAGGGACAATGTCTCATTTAGGTTTGGGGGAGGGGAATACTTGATTAGTATCTTGTTTATATTTTGTGTTTTTTTTTTAGTCTAAAATTTTAAAAAAATTCAAAAAAAAAAATTAAAATTTTTACAAAAATTAAAAAATATTTTGTGTTTTTAATTTGATTAATCAGGTGAAATTGGTGTGAGATAGTTGTGTAAAGAATTTCCACTCCTGAGACGTATCTCAACATATTTCGGAACAAGTTAATTTTTGTTTATTTCATTTTGAATTATTTAATTTGTGAATTCTCCATAATACTGATTAAAATGAATCTTCATATGCTCAGTTGACAGGTATTATCAATATACATTGTAACATAAGGACATGAGTAGTAATTGAAAAGTTTATAATATTCAGTGCTCTAGTGTAATTGGAGGAAGCATCTAAAAAGTGATGGTTTAAAAAAAAAAAATCTACATCTGAGATCCGGGTAATTAAGTCCGTAGGGGTGTTTTAACACCTAGTTCCCTAAAGCCAACTTGTTTGGGAGTCACTGACCCAAAGCTCGCTACATGGATCAAAGATGTTATAAAAATAAAAAGAGACAACTGAAATCCAAGTAATTAAGTCTGTAAGGGTGTCTTAACACCTGGTGCCCTAAAGCCAACTGGTTTAGGAGTCACTGGCCCAAAGCTCGTTACATGGATGATGATGTTGCTTTATTTACTTTTCGTACAAAAAAAAATAAAAAAATCAGAAAAAATCAGAAAAATATTCCATTGTTAAAAAAAGTGTGAATTCTGATATAACTTTAGGACAAAAATATTACTCTCTTTTCAACTACACTTGTGAATATTGTGGGCACAATGACTTGATTAATACATTTTTAGCTGTGTGTATGGAGAACGGTAAAGTTAATCGGAGAATTTACGTATTCGGTAATTTAGAAAGAAAGGAAACAACTACTAACTTGGATAAGAAGTTTCACATGTTTAGTCACTAACTTGTTTATTCTCTTTTCTCTTGTCTTTTTGATTTTGTGTGCATTAGTTTTATTTTCATTTTGCTTTTTTGTACATTACATTGACGTTTATGGGTATTGTCACTGTAAGCCCTCACGAGACTATAACTCGTCCACTAGGGACACCTAGGGGTTTAAAGGCTTGTTGCATATGCTAAATGCAACCGTGATCCCTACGAAAGTGGCTTAGTTTAATTTTATTTTAAATATGTTTATGTTATTTTGTTGTTTTGCTCGAGGACTAGCAAAATGTTAGGTTTGGGGGTGTGATGAGTGGTAAATAGATCATTATTCCCCACTCCTCTGACTTATTATTTTGTTTAGTTTCTCGAGTTTTATGAACTTTTTGATGTGTTTTACTTTATTTTGTAGATAAAATAAAATCAAGACTCAATGGAATCAATCAGGATGAAATATGGAATAAATAATGGCAAAAACTAGACTTGACATTTTGATTTTGGAGGTTGAAAACTTGAAATGGCTTTCTAATGAAGTACAATTTCAGAAATTTCAACTTTACGCATGTTTTGTATTTTGGCCATAACTTTCTACTCCGATATCGGATTGAGGTGATTCAAGCTCCAAATTAAAGAAGACTCAAATCTCTACAACTTGGAAGTTCATAATAATTTCGAATTGAGAAGATTTCATGACCGAAATGGATGAAATATCCGGAAGTATGTTATGTAATTATTAAAGTCATTTTCAAAACAAATAAATAAATAATGAAAATTGTCAAACTTGCAAATGATTTTGTGCCATGTTTGGTGTCATGTTTGGTGGCATGTTTGGTGGAGAAATTAGTGGAGAAATTAGTGGAGAAATTGGTGGAGAAATTGGTGAAGGCAAACTTTTGCCTATAAACACCAAGTCATTTCATTTGTAAATTGCATACTTTCTTCTATGTAATTCCTTAAGAATACTAAGAAGATTGTATCTTGTTTGTTTATTTACAGCTTTCAATAATTAATTTTCACATTTGCATTTTCTTTCCTTTACTTTTCAGTCTTTACTTTCTGCAATTTACTTTTAAGTAACATTACTTTTCTTTCTCTACTTTTCAGTTTTTACTTTTCAGTAATGAGGAGGTAACTCCCCCTTGCTGGGGTGAAAGGTAAAGCTTTTAATAGTACTATTTAGATTAATCTCCCTTAATTATAATATATAAACTATTTAAAATCTGACTTAATAAGGATACCGTTATATTGGTCGGTTGGACTTAATTATGAAATTGGTTTTAACCTAACTAAGCTGAATACCGTCTGTATGGTCGGTTGGTAATTAATTATAAATTTGACTTAATCAGGATACCGCCTATATGGTCGGTTGGTAATATCACGCAAAGTTGATCTATTGTAGTAAAGGAGATATCTAAATATAAGTGGATCCTCTAACCTCATCATTTTCTTTTATTATACTTTTACATTTTTAATTTCCAGCATTTACTTTTCAGCATTTACTTTTCCGCATTTACTTTCCAGCATTTACTTTATGTCTTTTATTTTATTTAAGCTTTTACTAGCCGTAAATATGTGTTGTAACTAAACCCGTTATCTGGGGTTGTTATGAATTCCAATATCATCGGTTAATAATGGGTTATTTTACAGTTTGCGTAATATAAAGGTTTATTTATTGAGTCTTAAGCTTAATGCTTCTTGTTAACTGGCCATTAATAAGATTGATTTGGTAAAACTTAAAATGAACTTGGAAAATGGATTTTAGGTTTCAACCCTAAACTCAATAGTCCACGATCTTCCTTGAGGATAGATAACCCTTTAATAGATTTCCTTACATGATAGGAATATACCTGTCGGGTTTAGGTAGCCATAATTGGAACTTAATCTTAATGAATTCAGGTAACTTGGTTGACATAAGAATAGGATTAATTAAGTTACACTGGGTATTTGTATCTGACCATCGGAAGAGGTTTTTGCATAATTTCATTTCCAGGTTAATAAACCGATATATTATACAAACGTAAAATAACCACTTCATCTTTAAAAATATATTGGAAAGATTCACATACCTGGATAGTTTCTTAATATTGAATTTCACTTAATTTACTTCCACACCATTTTATTTACTTATTTAATTTAAAGTCACTATTCCAAACAAATAACCAACCCATTAGATACTTGTAAAATTTTGTCTTAATAAATTAATAGCTTAGCTATTAAGTCCTCGTGGGATCGATAATTTTTATACTACTTGAACGATACGTGTGCTTGTGTTATACGTGTGTGATTACGCCCGATCACTTATCAATCGTGCATATACAACAACAAGAAAGTTACATGTACTCAACGTAAACAAATAATATTTCAATCCTTAGAGTTTCCCTCTATACCCTCCACGTACAAGCCTCTGAGAAATACAAACATGTACAAAACTAAAATCGTAACTCATTTAAAACTTTAAGTTATTGCAAAGCCAACAATAGAAACATACGAAACTTTCAAAGATTAAACTCATCAACCAAACTGTTCACACACATCTATTACAAGTATAAGTTCTGTATAATTAATCGCATCCATAAACAAAAATGGAAATCATAAAGAAACTACTTTAAACTCATCTTTTGAAATTACATTATAAAAACAATCTTTTGAAAATACATCGCAAAACTAACCAAGCGTCCATTGTCCGAGTCACGTGCACGGACCAGACATTGTCCGAAACATGCTAATGTCTATAGAGGATAACGGGTCGGCCCATTTTCAGATGGATATGACCCTATACAAGCACCACAGTGGTTCACAATAATAAAATAAATAAAAATATAGTACGAATGCCATGACAAAATCATATCATTTCATATCTCATCAAAAGCTTATATCATATCATAACATTAGCGAAATTAAATACGTCCCAAATATATCTATTTCAAAATCGATCTTTTTGAAAACAAACTTTTCAAAGTTTTTTTCAAAAAAATTAATACAAAGGTATTGATAATATATCATAAACTAATCTCTTTAAATTAAATCAAATTCCAAAACCGATATCATCATAAATCTTTATCAAGCGTCTATGAACCAACTCAACTGGAAGAATAAATTAAGTGTCCAATGCCTTGATCGTGCTCACAGACCGGGCAATGAACGAACCAAAACCACGACGACATAGTAACGGGTCTGTAACATCCCGCCTAAGCCAGGATGCTACCGGCAAGAGACAGGCTAATCCTGCCTCCAAAAGCCTCTGACTCTGACGAAAATTCGGCATGACCTTTGCTAAAAGTCATGAAACCTGGATCAAGTCCAGCACATCAATACAACCTATAGGGCTCGACACAAATAATATACACTAAATTAGTAAACTCAAACCATAATACAACTAGGCTCCATGCCCGAAAATGCGTATAAACAAAAACTTTTACAAGACTTAAACTTATACAACACAAATCCTTTACAACTAGACTCATAAACAACTGACTCTCTTTCCCCCAAGACCTGGTGACTGGCTGACTGCAACGCTGCTATCCGGCTTCTCAAGCTTTGGTGTCTGTGGTCGACCGATCAGGTCACCAACCTGCAAAACTCAAACACTGTAGTGGTGTGAGTCATAAGACTCAGTAAGTAACCATGCTCGTTCCTTGAGCATCAAACACAAGCAATGTCTGAATTCCATTTTACATTAATCTGAACTTTTGTGATTATGCACTTATATCACAGTCTGATTTATTTTTCTGATTCCTTATCCATTCTTAAACTTATTACTAGTTACTAGTCTTTTAACTATTCATACATGAATTTTAAGCTCTGTTTCTTATTTACAATCAACATCCATATTATACTTATTAAGTTCCCATATCTCTAATCATCAAAATAAATTCCATTACGCTTCTGCTGCACTATTCTGTTATCTTATTACTTACCTACTTACTTTTTAGCTATTCTAGATTGGTTACATACCATACTTATCTTTCTTTTATTTCTTTGAAATATCATCAAATCGGATTATAAAATAATCTTTCTATTAAACATTCAGCAAATTTTCATTAACCATATAAACATGTATATGAAACCATACAATCACACGCTAGTATCTTACAAACTGTTCCTTCTATGTAAACTTATAATACACACAAGCATCAATCATAATCACATAAATATAATCATGCTATCATACTCCAATGTCAACTATATGTATCTCAAATGGTTTCTAGAATGTGTGATCTATATGCATAACTTATGAATTGAACTATACTTTAACATACTATGCTTTTTATAAAATATTTCTTGAAAACCTTTTCTGAAAAACTGTTTTCTGAAAACTCTTTTCTGAAAATCTGAAAGTCTCTCAATAAAATCTCTTTTTCTGAAAACATGCTTAAAATCTTTGGTTTCTATAAACTATTTCTAAAACTTAGTCTTCTGAAAACTGATTACTGAAATTTAACTTTTGAAAACTACATACTGAAGATCTGAAAACTCTGCAATGAAAATCTGAAAACGGTGTACTGAAAGTCTGAAATCTGAAAACTGCTCTACGTCCAGGACCATAACTCAACTGGACGTTTCTCGATGCCCAGGACCATAACTCAACTGGGCATCTCTAGAACTGGTGGTACCCTACACCCAGGACCATAACTCAACTGCAGTGTAGCCACCAAGTTCTGAAATTAGGATTTCGGGACCCTGTAGCCCCTAGTCCTGCTCGAGGATCTGAGAGCGTCCCCTCAGTCCTCGACATGTGCACATGTCTCTGAATCCGTCAATTCCAAAGTATCCGTCAATTCTGAACTGTTTCTCAAGTTACATACTGGGGTGAGTTTTTTACCTCATGCCTCGAAAATATAAAACTTATGCTTCGAAAACATTTCTTAAATCATAATCTTATATTTAATAATTGCAGTAAAAATAAACTAACGCCTTAAAAGTATAAAAATAACTTACTTAAAGAACAAAAGAAATACCATAACAATCATGACTATGCTCTTTGAAAATATGTAATCACACAAATTAAATAGTCCATGTATGGTAAAGATTATTTTTTTCTCCTAATGAGCATATATGTCCACTGAGATAGAACAAGTACAAAGAAGCTCGTTCACAAGACATTTCACTAATTGAGATATGATCTTTGAAGTTTTTATGAAAGCAGAAAATGCCTCATGTAGTATACTTATTAGGTTTGTGGATTGTTTGATCAATTCGCCAGTTTGGATATAATAGAAGAAACCAATAACAAATACTCCAACCGAAATTCCTCTATATTGCACTTCCATTTCCTTCCACAATATTCCATCATAATCATGATTATTAATTGCCTTCCAATAATAAGGTTTAACAAAAACAGAGAAGAAAAACATATACAAGACAGACTTATCAAATTAACATCACTGATGCTAGTACCAACAGCTTTGAAGAACCAAATCAGAAAATATTTCAAAACACTTGGGACTTCAGAAAAGGCAGTTAAAATTTTCTTCAAGATTATGTGTTCTTATATATTCCACCGAGTCAAATAAAAGGTTCTATTGTAGATCTGTATTATCCATGACCTAAGAATACTAAAAATTCAAAAGCCATAATGGGAACTTGCCTCATATAAAAGCAATCGCTATGATACAAACTAATAAGTATAACTCAACTTTAAAACCGACTTGCAAGGACAGAAAACTAATAGACTTACATTCTATCTAGTCCATATGAGATTCTGGATCTTAGCATTCTACCATGTCCGTAACCAACACTCTAGGTATCTCTTAGTAAAGTCTTTTAGCTTAACCAAACACAACCTCACAACCTTTTATTCCTAACTCTGATCACAGATTAACAGTAACCTATTAACAGAAAATTTACCCAAAAATCACCCTATAGCTTTGCCGAACCACACCACTCTCACACCCATTCCACAATTTCTTTAATTTAGTATTAAATAAGCTTCAAATAATATTATAATACATCCATTCATCAAGTGTCATCCATAATTTTTCCAATAGCCCTCACGGCCGAAAGCATTAATATACACAAATCTTCATGTTATTCAATATACTGACAATATAACAAAACATATCCTCACCACATACATTCATGCGGCCACAATATACCCATACGCAACTTATCATCATAACATTAATTACCCAATTCATGTTATTATTCATTCCTAAATACAAATTATAAAATCCATCAAATTCAAGGAATTATTAGCATAGTGTACTTACAGTTTATCCATGAATGAGGTCAGAATTCCAATTGCAAGATCCCTCTTCCCGCTTTCTCTATTTTTCTCGACTCCATCCCCTCTCTTTTCCCTTTCTTATTTTCGGCTTTTCCTCTCTCGGTTATGTTTTTCCTCATCTCTCCATGCTTCCACTGCTTGGCTTCTCTCTCTTCCGTCTTACCTCTCAATTTCCCTACCTTCTCATCTTATTTTCTTGGCTTTCTCAGTATCTCACTCTCTCCCCTCATCTTCTTCTGTTCTAATCTCCTTCTTCTCTCTGTTCTGAGTCGGTCGCTCTTTTCTGGTTTCTGCGTGAACTGTGTTGTGTGTGTGTGCTGTGTGCGTGCGTGTGGGTTATATGTTCACATTGTGTGTTTAATATGTATGGAAATATCTTAGGCCTTTCTTTCCCTTTCTTTTTTTTTTTTAATTTTTTTTATTTTCTTTCATTTCCTTATTACTTATAATTCCCTAGAAATATATAGAAGTTGGGCTTGGGCTTTAATTCTTTTATTATTTGATTAATTATGGACTTAAATTTAATTTCTTTTTTCTTTCTAATTTTAGATGTTAGGCTTGAAACCAAACAATGGAATTTGGGCTCTACTAAAATAAATTTTCACTACTTCTAATTATTATGAAAATTATATTTACTAACCCGGGTCGTTACAGGGTCAGTCCACTACAGCTGGACAAGACCGTTTACAAGCATCACGATGGTTTCAAAAATCTAAAACAATTAAACTGTAGTATGCACACCGTGGTGAAAACATATCATATCATATCAAAAGTGGAATAAAAATATTTCGTTTAAAAGTAAAACTTTTCAAAACGAACTTTTCAAATCACTTATTTTGAAAGACAAACAAACGAGAAAATCCTCACACATTTCAGACTCATCATATATCACGTATCAAATCAGCTAACCATTGACAAATAACTCGTACATTGAGATACTATATCATTATATAACATAACACATATCAAATCCATCATCTAGTAACAAATAACTTGTAAATTATAAAGTGATAACACTATATCGTATACTTATTCTAAAGACGGTTATATCACCATATCTATACACACACACATATATCTTATACAAATAAGAAACAAACAATACATCAGATATTCATCGCATGAAATACTTATCTGGTTATGCGAACACTCCTAATTCTAGTCAAATTTGCCAAAATAAATACTAAAATGCTATTAGAATCGCTATTTTAAGGAATACACGACATATCTATAACAAAATTTGGGCTTTCCCGGAACAGTCAATTCAAGTTCGATTCCAACGATTTCAGTTTCTATACTCTTAAAATATCTTATACTACAAATCCGTAACATCAAATTCACTTTTCGATTAAAAACTCGAAAATCCCTCGAAAAGTCTGCAGACGTTACAAACAGATTCGAGACTTTTAGAATCTTTCTTGTTTCTTACAAAAATAATTTAATACTCATAATACATCATGGAATAATGTTCTAAAACAACCTGAGAGCTCAAATCCACAAATTACGTGTTTTCAGAATATATTCCTAAAACGTTTTTGAAAATGTTACGGAAGGATCCTGAACTCTGAACTTATCTGGATTCATCTATACGTAATCGTTTCATCATAATTAACTCATATCTATCATAACATTCATCAAAGCATCACATAAGAGAAATTGGATTTTACCGGAAACTCGTAAATCATATTTGATTGATCCAATTCATTTCGATTTTACCAATAGAAAAAATTCAATACATTCTAGCTTATTAAAATCAATACAAGTCACTACATTACTCTATGATCCTAATGGAAGTATTCGAATAGAACTAACTTCACTAATATGCTAAGATTTTTACCGAATATCTTACTAAAATTTTGATGGTACCGGCGGACTCCCACGCTCCCATGCACGTGTAGGAATCGACAGAATCAAATCAGAGCTAGTGTTCAAATTGGTATCATTATTCATATTTCTTTCTTGCCTCGTTTCACTTGAAATTGAGAGGGCAGAACTACGGACCGTGGGGTGCCCTCCTGAGTGATATAGAACCTAATCCGATGAGCTAGAATAGTGAGTGTTGCAAGGCTACTACACTGAAGAGCGAGACTGTAATTGACAAAGATATTGAAGTATGGCAGTCCACAAAGAGGAAAACAAAACCTATGAAATAAAATATGGTAGCTGAAGAGACCGAGAAGAAAGAAATATTTATAAATGATCCCCTTCTTCCATTTCCCCAGTGACTCTAGAAAACAAAATGAAGAGGCAGTTTTCAAAGTTTCTGGAGATTTTCAAGAAGCTGCACAACAATATGCCCTTCATAGAGGCCTTGGAGGCGATGACCACATACTCAAGTTTATGAAAGAGATCTTATCCAAGAAGAGGAAGC